>JACBWW010000121.1:0-86147 GCA_020086605.1 Lanius collurio
TCCAATTTATATTGATTGGCAAGGAAGTAAGTTAATTACCTGTGATGGTCAATAATCTCCCTGTCTTTCCGTTGACCCATGAGTGTTTTCATCTCATTTTATTCCCCTGTCCTGTCCTCTTGAGGAGGGGACATTAGAGAATGGCTGGTCAAGAGTCCATCTGTAAAAGGTCAACCCACCAATGTAGTAAAAGTTACAAGGGTTGGTAAGAGAGGATTTTGGTAATAAGAAGCAGACAAAATGGGAAATAAAAAGAAAGATATGGGGTGAGAGGATTTAGTGTGGGGCGGGTATATGGAAAGGTTTAAACAAGCTACAGAAATGAAAGGTGTGAGGGGGATGGTCTGAGGATACTTTGATGTATCAGCTAATGTTGGACCTGAGCATGAATCCAGAGGCTATGGAATGAGAGCTGGAGATTTCAGAGGCTATGGAATAAGAGCTGCAGATTGTACTGTGCCTGGCTGACATGGTGTCAACTCTCTTCAGAGCCACCCTGGTGGTGTGTGCTTTTCATTTGTGGCTCAAACACTATTCATAAAACACACGTGTTTTTTCTAGTGCTGAACAGAGCTGATACAGAGGCATGTTTTTCTCTCCAGTTCCAAGCCCCACAAAGACCAGTAGGCTAAGTGGGTAACACAGTCAGGACAGCTGACCCAAACTGCCCAAGAGGATATTCCATAACATTTAATATTTTGCTCAGCAAGAAAAGCTCCTGGAATGGAGGAGCAAGAGGGCATGTTCATGGTTAAGGTGTTTGTCTTCCATAGTTAGACATGCTGAGCCAGTGCTTCCTAGGAAGAGGCTGCACATCACCTCTGGATGGGAAGCAGTGAATTAATTCAATTTTTTGCTAGTGTGTACAGCTCTTGCTCTTTTTATTAAACTGCTATTACCTTAACTCATGATTCTTTTCACTCCCCTTTGATTTTCTCCCCAGGGAAGAGGGGTGTCGGAAGAGGTAGGATGTTTATACTGTTGCAGGCACCTTAAGATTAAACTAAGTCACTTTGCATTTTGCAGTTAACCCACTTCCTCATAAAAGCAGTTTTCCACTGTACTTCTGTGTTAAGTAAATACCTTATTCTTGTATAAACATGTCACCAACTGACATATATAAAAGATCTTAAATCTTGGTTTTGGTGTTATACTGATGGAACCTGAAGTTACAACTTCCCACAACCCCTGACACTGGTTTTCTTTGGATAGTGTGAATTTGTCCCCCAGACATTGGCAGTAGTTGTGGACAGTTAAACAAAGCTAGCAAAGGCCATATGGAAATAGCCTATTGGTGAATAAATGAAGCATCTTATTAAGGACATGTGGAAGGGCAGTGCCTGCTCCTTCAGGGTACCTGGTCAAGGACCTTTTTCAGTATGGCAAAGGAAGATAGGAAAGGGAGAAAGCAATGCACAGGAACACAAATCTGACTGTCAAATTATAAGGGAGACAGTGAGGAGAACCAACCTGGGCTATCAACAATGTAGTGAAGGGACAACAAGGAGGAACAAAGGGACGGTAGACAGAAGAAAGTACGAAATGTCAGGCTGAACCTGGTGCCTCATGCCCACAGTCATTCTCATCATCTTACATCTTACTAAATCTTTGCTCAGCTACTGGTGGGACCTGTGCTCCTGTGAGTGAAAACTGGTATCAGCTACTGGAGAAAGACAGGGGGTTAAGACACCCTACAGCCCATGGTGTCAGCTACTGGAACAAGAGGGGTCACAGTGTCACCTATTACAACAGGTGGTGGGAATAGGGTGAGACCCAAAGACCAGCTAGGGGAGGGGACGTGCAAGACTGAAGCCCGTGAGGGCCACACCATGACCTCACCAGAGGCCAAATGTCTGTACCTTCTCCAGTGCTGGTGTGCATGTAGTGTGTGTGTGTATTCACCAGCAAACTTCAAGCTGGACACACAGGGGTTTTGGGTTCTGTAGTGGGTTGAATCTGAGTTGATAGACAGATTTTTAGACCAATGGCACTTCTCGAAAATTTGCTCATTTAAGTCGCACAGAAAGGCGGGAGTTTCTCTTGTTCCAGCCCACCTGAGGGAGGTAGGGGGTCCTCAGAGCCTCCGGGCCCCGCCGGGCCGAGGCCCTGCCAGGCCGGGCCGAAGCCCCGGCCCCCTTCTCCTCTTCCTGATGCTGCAGCACGGACCTTGGGCCGCTGAGGAAGGAGCCATCCCAGAGCCCAGGCAGCTAAACTCAGCCATGGACTGTTAAACTCAGCCATAGACTGACAGACAGCTGGACCCAGCCATGGACTGCTGTACAGCTGGGATCTTTCCAGAGCGGCTTCTTGGGACCGGCGGGTTCTTTCACCCCGCCTCCCCCCCTTCCCCCGCTCTCCACGTGGAGCCGGCAGGAGCCGGCAGGAGCTTCCTTTCTGCAGCCAGCACACTTTGAGCTGAACCACCATGCAGCCAGCAGCACAAAAAGAGCAAGGTTTTCTTCACCATAAAGCCTGTATAAGACCATTTTTTTCAACATAGAGGTTTCAGACTCAGAGAGAGTGAGCCATGTGAGACGGAGCTAAAATGGCAGCGGAGAAAAGGGGCGGTGCCACGTTCCTCGCGCGGAGCTTTAAAATACTTCTTGCATGCCGTGGTAAGAAACTGTAATATCTCAAACTGTTTGTCTCTTCAATCCATTTGAAGTATATGAGGGGATGGAAGACTTATGTGTGGCCCTTGAAGTTTGTGAAGAGAGAGTGCCTATGCCAAAATATGTATAGAAGCAGTGAGAGGTTTTTAAGGATTTGTAGCAGAAAAAGCCTTTGTGTTCAGGCCAAAGTGACCCATCCTTAAAAGGTTGATAACCCCATGTGTGGCAGTGTGAAAAAACTGACATTTTTTTTTCAAAGAAGAGATGTATTACACCACAGCAGATTGTTTCTTTTCCGGGCGGGTCTGTTGGGGGCAGCTTGAGAAACCATGTGAAGCAAGAAGAAACCCTTCTTTCCTTAAGCATAGGAAAGAGACTTTTTTTTTTTAGAACTGTAACACTGACTAGAATCCTATGTTGTGTTATCTTTTGTGCTAGTTAAAAAAGAAGAGTAAAGCGCTGAGAAGAAGGGAGTGCGGGGGGAGGGTGTGTGTGTGTTTTAATTTCTTGTTATATCTTTTAACTTTTAATTCTGTTAGTAATAAACTTTTTTTTCTCTTGGTACTGCAACTGTTTAAGTGTGAACCTGTTTTTTTGCCTCGCAGCCATCTAGTTTTCCTCAATATTTTCTTATTTTGTTTTCCTTATAAAATAATTGATATTTTAGATGCTTGACGCTCAGTTGTGTCAAACCACAACAGGTTCAGATTCAGGTATGCTGACAGGACACCTGGTGGAGGGTTGAGTTCAATATGTCCAAGAGGAGTCAGGAGTGTGCAGTGTCTGTGGGACGAATACAAGTGTGTGTGTCTGGCTAGTAAGCACTGAGATACACCAGCTGTACAGCAGGGGATCCATGGAGCTAGTGAGGGAGTTAGGGACCTCAGCAGGGATGCCAGGTGGGCAGAAGGACCATGTTGGTACTTGAGGAATCTGTAAATGCATGCAAGTTTGTGAAGCCAGGGTGTGTCGTGTCTGTGCTTTCTCTGCTGAACTTCTGCCTCTACCAGCAGAAGAGGAGGAAGGGGACTTGGCTGTCTGTTCCTATGTTTCCTGTGAGGTGCTGTTGAAGGCAGCACCTCATCAGTGGCCATCTATGACTGGCTGCATCAGGGTTTCAACTCATGGTCACTGGAGTTGTAGGACAGGAACTCTGCAGAGAAGCCCATGTCTGTGTAGGACTGGTTTGAGTGGAACTGTACCTCGATTTTGTTGGTGGTACTGGCCACCCCGAACTGGGACTGCTCCCCACAGTATCTGCAGGGAGAGAGCAGAGGGGAGTTGAAGAAATGTAGGTCAGCACCAAGAAAATCTCCTTCCATCCCTGACCTCACTCCACGCCCCAGGCAGCTAAGGGGGCAGGAGAGGAAGGAGCAGGTCTTAGAAAACCCAGGGTCCAGCTCAAGAAGTTAAATATTTAAGCGTCGCTTACACTCACGGAATTCAACAAATTCCAGAGAAAGATCTAGCCAGTATCCAAACCTGGCTAACCCCAGAAGATAAGCTGTTGGTTACTGGCAATCATATATACCTGGTTTAGCAGTGTTACTCAAGCCATTGTACAAAGTAACCCAGAAAAGGGCTCAGTTTGAGCGGGGCTTAGAACAGCAGACCACCTTTGACAAAACATGAGCAAAAACATAGAGAATTGCATCCAATGCATCTGGGACCAGTAGAACTACATACTGCCATGGATATGGATGTGGCCCTCTGGATCCTCTGGCAGCTCCAAGATGGGCGAAGGCGTCCATAAAGGTTTTGGTCTCGCCACCTGACAGATGCTGACGGCAGATACACAGCATTTGAAAAGCCCTTACTGGCTGTGTATTGGGCTCTCCTTGAGAGAGGCAGAAGCCAGAACCATGGGCCATGAAGTGACAGTGTGCACTGACGTGCCAGCAGCCACTTGAGCCTTAGTGCCAGCAGCCTCACAAAATAGGGCATGCACAGGAGGCAACCATAGTGAAAATGAAGTGGCACATACAGGAAAGAGCAAAGCTGGGGTCAAAGGGAGTTCATCAACTACGTGAACTTCTAAGTCAAAGACATATGGACCCTAATCAAGGAACTCATGACATGCACAACTATGAAACAGGCAGGTGGAGAAAACCCTATGAACAGCTAACAGACATTTCAGAAACATTCAAGTTTATTGATAGTAGCACAGGGACTAGATGTGGTAAGCTGAGTAGGAGAACTGCTGCACTTAATCCAACTACACAAACTCAGTTGGTAATTGAAGGAGAAAGAGATAGCAGTCAGGTGGCTGAGCTGATTACTGCCTGACAAGCCATAGATGCAACAGAGCATCTGGTTTGTCCAGCCCAGCCTGTGCCTGAGTTTGAAGTGTCATTCAGAGCTGGGACTGGAGAAAACACTTCAACATTCACCAAAAAAAGTCCCCAGCCCTCCCCACCAGCCCTGCACTGGGAAACTGCTCCCACTGTGCAGGGTCTGATAAGCCCCTGCCCTGGCAGGAAGGCCTGGAGATAAGGAGGTTACACAATCCCCCCCGCAGGCCCCTCTTGGGGAAAGAGAGAGCCTTTTTGGTTACGGCAAGAGAAGACAGACTCATGATCCTCTAGGAAACTATACGTAAAATACCCTAATACCCATTGGTTTCTTACCCATTCACACCCACCTCTGTACCCCCATAAAAGAGATCCCTCTACCCCGAGTCGGCAGAGGATCCATCTCTGGTCACCCTTCGTGGAAGATGGAAGAATAAAGCTACTTCTGCGGAACCACCAGAAGGACCTCTCCTCTCTCTATCCAGGCCTGGCCATGGGGGTTTGCCTTGCAGAGCAGAGCTGAAATCACTCCCTGAATCACTAAGAGCTGATGGCCTGCTGAGCCAGGCATCTCTGCAGGCACACCCAGCCTATGGCTGAGAGAAGCCATGACCCCCTGGGAGACGGTTCCTCATGGGATCACCTCTCTGGGCTGACCACAGCTTCTTGGGTCTGACCCTCAGACCCCAGCCAGCACCAGCTGACCCCTGGCATTACTTTATGCATCCCAGGTGAGATAAACACAACAGCCCAATTAAAATTAATAAAGAAATAAAATTTATTATGCAGACAAAAGATCGGTCACAAAAGCCATGATTGAGAAAAACAATTCCGAGCCCAGGATCAGAGCTGAGTGAAACAGTAAGCCTGACCTCTATTGCATCAGACCTCCCTGATTCACACTAGCTGTCTTGTTTGGGTTATTTTTGTACTATTTTTGGGGAGTGTCCAAATCCAGTCCATTCTTCTCGCTCTTTAACATATTCATGGGATTCTTCTTTCACTGCAGGACTGGACAAGGGGTTTCCTGGATGTGATGAACTACCCATCTCCAATGATGAATTTGTCCATCTTCGATTCCCTGAACCCACAATGGAGTTCCGGGAACCTATAATGCTTTAACAACTGAGATGTAGATATCAGAAGATAGTGATCAAGTCATCATCATCTGGATGTAGTGTTAATGTTCCTGTGATAAGATCCAGCTCCACCTGGATGGACTCCTGGTTCTATTGATTACTTTTGTGTAGAAAGAAATTCCTTTGCAACTGCTCCAGTGTTGTGAAATTCTTTCCTCAGCCAGGCTTTTTGGGGGGTTTGAAACTCTTGCTCTTTATATTTTTATTCTAGTTCATATTTATATCTAATAGCATGAATTACAGACTTAATTTATAACACAGGGAAAGGCAGGGCAAGCCTTGTTTGCCTTGTTAACTGTTCCCTGCTCTCCAGGCAGAAAGCTGCATGTTCTCCCTCCACGCCAAGGAAGGGGAGGTCACCAGTTTCACCACGCTGGGCTTCCCCAACAGCTTGTACCCCAACAATGCCCTCTGCAACTGGGCATTGGGGGCAAATACCACCTCCAGCATCAGCCTCACCTTCAAGACCCTCGAGCTGGAGCCATGCAGAGATGACAGTGACTACATCAAGGTGTACGACTCTCTCAGCCCCATGGAGCCCCATGCCTTGGTTAGGTGGGTGTTCCTGTACAACACTGACTCCAGGGTGATCCTGAGATGTCCTTCTCCTGTCCCTGCTCAGGGCTGAGCTGTGCTGCTTGAGGCTCCCTGTGCAGCAGTGCCTAGTGGATTCTGTCCATTGCTTCCTAGGCTTGGTGGGAATTATGCCCTATCTTACCACCTGACCTTCCTGTCCTCCCAGAATGTCATACTAGTCATGTTGCTTACCAACAAGGAGGGGCGATTCCCTGGCATTAAGGCTGAGTTCTTCCAGCTCCCGAAGATGAAAGGTGAGGTGAGGCGTTGGCCTGTTTCCCCACCTCTCCCTGCCATGGGCAGCTGTCTTAGTTTGAAAGACAGGTGTCTGCCAAGGAAGGCAGGAATCTCCCTTAGAATGGAAAATGTTATAGATTGAAATGACCAAGAGCCAATATAGGTACAAATCAATCAGGAATTTATTAAATCATTAAGCAAGCGGCAACAAGCAAAACAGTGCTGGGCGGCCAGGGAGTCTCAGCTCCGCCAACAGCGCACACCTTTCCCCCCCCAGTACCCCAGTTCTTATACATTTTCTCTTCCGGTTGACGTGATTCCTTTCCAGCGTACTCTGCGTCTGTGCAACGGGTTACTAGGGGGTCTTATTCTGCCCTTCGGTAGTCGTCGGGAGGAAGGCTCTATCTTCTTCCTCACAGGCAGCTTTGACCTGTAAATAACCTTTTCCATATATGGTTATATGGGTCTCTTTGCTGAGCAGGCAGGGTTTGCGTAATTATGCTAGTTGTCTTCCTTTGCAGTTTTTAGCAATACCTTCCTCTGTTTGTTCGGATTCAATTCATGTCTCGGGTTAATGAACAAAGAAAGAGGAAAGAAAAACCCCAAAGACTACCCTTTCTTATCACAGAAAATATGGCCCCTTACCCTCTGAATTATTATAACTTTGAAATTAAGAGGCTTTCAGACAAACATATGGGAAAAGGAATAACAGTTTTTTACCAGTATGCAAACAAACAACAACAATGGCAGCGACAACAAACAAGAGCAGCAAACACGGTGAATGGTCCCTTCCCGCTCTTGGGGCCCTTTCCCCTTGGTGCAGTTCCGCTTGTGGCCACCAGGGGCGCTGGTGGCTCCCTGCCAGGCAGGGTGGGTGAGATGATTCCCCACGCCTGCAGAGGGTGCTGTGGCGCAAGCTTGGTCACTTCTCCCTCTTGTGGTAATGGCTGGATGGCAAAAATGGGCTGCAGCAGGAACCTCAGAGCAGCAGCCAGAACCACAGAGCGGCCTCACCCAAGATAGCAAGCAAGAAGTAGCTGAAACTCTGCAGCTGTGGCAGGAGCCAGGGGGTGTCCCGGCTGGCAGGGGGTGCATGGCTACAGTGTAGCAAAAAACCCAGAGAAGTGGGAGAGAAACAGCAGGGCTGGGCAGTGCAGCCTGGCTCCTGAACCAGCAGAGAGAGGCTCCCTTGGAGGAGGAAGGGACTTGGGGATCCCAGGGCTTCCCCTGAGGCACCAGAGCAGCGCCTACCCACATTGCCGCAGTAATTCAATAATGGCATTCAGTTCTCGTTGCACTTGTTTCATATGCAGTCCTTGTATGAGAATATTATTTATGTATTGTAAAATCTGTACCTCAGCAGGTGCAGTATGTGCAGTTATGTCAAAGTGCAGTGTACTGCTTGGTGACAAAAGGTAGGGTTCCGTTTGTACCCTTGAGGCAGACAGTGTATTGTTTTCCTCCCCAGGTAAATGCAAACTGATCTTGAGCAGCATGGGGAACAGGAACTGTGAATCTGCATGCATTAGCTACATCAGTCACCATATATTATGTTCTTGAATCTTCCTGAATTTGGTGTACCAGTGTAGTGACTTCTGGGACAGCAGCTGTTATTGAGGGGGGGCTGTTTTCTTGTTCAGTGCTCTATAGTCCGCAGTCATTTGCCAGTTAATCATTTGACTTTTATACAGGCCACAAAGGACTATTAAAAGGAGAGTGTGTACAATGAACAACTCTTGCTTGTAGTAAATCATTGATGGTTGCTTGAATTTCTGCATCTTCTCCTAGGATCTTATATTGCTTGATACTTATAATTTCTGTAGCTACTGGAATGACTGCTTCATGTTGTGTGTTCAGTGATGCCTCTGGCATGTAGACACCACATGGTGGCAAAAGCCCAATATGTACCATTAATTTCTAATGTGGCACCCCATAACACATCCATGCCTAGGATATATTCACCGATTGAAGTAGTCAATACAGAATAGGTATAAGGGTCCCAGTCCCCAGTTTGTAATTTTAATTTGGCAATTTTTCTCACTAAAGATTGTACACCTAACCCTCACATGGGAGCAGTCGTCCCCCATATCTTGTCTGAGTTACCATGTATGATAGTGACCTCCACCCCTGTGAAAGCAATACCTCCTTTCAAGGGAGGGAAAGAGGGGGTTACAGCCTGTCATCGAGTCCCTGCTAAAGGCAGGGCTTTTGGAGCTATGTATGTCTCCCTATTACACTCCTGTCCTGCCAGTTAAGAAACCAGATGGAACCTACAGAATGGTGCAAGATTTAAGAATAATAAATGAAATTGTCAAACCAAGGTGTCCCACAGTTCCAGATCCCTATACCATCCTGAGTCAGATCCCTTCTTCACATCAGTATTATTCGGTACTGGACTTGAGGGATGCTTTCTGGGGGTGTCCAATTACAGAGGACAGTCAACAGTATTTTGCCTTTGAATGGGAACAGGAAGAAGAAGGCAAAATCGTAAAACAACAATTGACCTGGACAGTCCTCCTGCAAGGATATACAGAGTCACCAGTTTTGTTTGGGCAAGCCTCGCAGAAAATACTAAGACAGTTTATTCCACCCTTGGGAGTTAGGTTGTTGCAGTATGTTGATGATTTGCTTTTTATCAGGGGACCACGAAAAGGTGGTTGAAGAAGCTACTGTGCAGCTGCTTAATTTTCTGGCTAAAAAGGGGCTTAGAGTGTCTGAAAAGAAGGCACAGTTGGTAGAGAAAACGATTAAATATTTGGGACACATTTTGACTGGAGGGTTATAGTGTATTGGTCCAGAAAGACTACAAGGAGTTTTACAAGTACCATTGCCTCAGACAAAAAAAGGAGCTACTGCAGTTTTTAGGGTTGGTGGGGTACTGCAGAGCATGGATTGAGGATTTTTCTATTTTGGCCAGGCGTTTATATGACTTTTTAACCCAAGACAGTCCTAATGTCGCACTATGGACACCCGAAGGAGAGCAAAGCTTTAGAAAATTAAAAGACAAATTGGTTAATGCCCCCGTCTTAGCTCTTCCAGACTCAGAAAAGGAATTTGAGCTGTATGTGGATGTTAAACAGGACCATGCTAAAGGAATTTTGGTGAAAGACTATGAGGAACACAGTGACCTGTTGCTTGTTTTTCCAAGCTGCTAGACCCAGTGGCCAGAGGCTGGCCCCAGTGTCTGCAGGACTGCAGCCACAGCTCTGATGGTAACAGAGGCTCGAAAACTGTCAAGAGGAGGGTATCTGATTGTTAAAGTTCCACATCAGGTTAAAGCTTTGTTAACTGAGAGAGCCTCTAAGTGGATGACTAGTGCTCGGTTATTACAGTGTGAATCTTGTTTAATGGAACAGGAGGATTTAGAATTGAAAAGTGGGGAAGTGTTATAAATGAAACTGCCAATTAAATCAAATTAATAAATTGCACGAGCCAAGTTATTAATATAAAAACAAACAGAATTTATTTTATGATCAAATTGACAATTTTGAATAGCCACTATAAAACGGCAGGGCCAAGCCTAGGTTCTTGACTCTGGGTGACACATACACAGCCCTGAACACCAGCAGTTTGGGTAGGTAGTGCACACCTTCGAGGTTTCTGAGTCCAGTTTTTATACAGTTTTTCCTGCCTCCGGCTAGAAAATCCTTTGTCTTTTTCATATTCATCTTGTCTTCTATGGTCCTCTGGTCCAGAGATCAGGGGTCTGTTCAGATGTTGATGTTTCCAGGAAATCTCTTTGTGTCTTTGGTTGATGTTTCCAGGAACTCTTCTTGTATCTCTAGTGAGGGGTCTGTTCAGATGTTGATGTTTCCAGGAATCCCCTTGTGTAGTTAAAAGGAAGAGTCTTAGGTAAGAGGTCCGTTCATCAGCATGGTCCAAGGAGGAACAGATCATATCTGTTACTCCTTTCAGATGGATTCTCCAAGGGCAGAGTGGATTTGGAATAGATTGATGTGCCAGATGGATATCTGGTTTCCTGATGATGGATGCATGATTGCTTCTCCTGGAGGGTCTGCCCGTGCCTCAAATGCAAATTTTACCCTCGGGAGAAGTATTTTGTAACTCTGAGTGAGATGCCAGGAAACATGCCAAGGCACATTCCAAGCACAACATATTTGGATATAGGTACAACCTAATACACCCTATGTACAATCTAATATATATACATTCAAAACCAATCCTGATACCATTTAATTTCTTATGAATTTTGACTCATTTATAACAGAAAGGTTTAACCCAGCCTCCTGTCTGAACAGCCCTGAAGAGGGGAACTGGGAAGAAACCCATGGCTGCAATCAAGTGAGAGATCTCCAGACCCCGGCTAGGGAAGATTTTCGAGACAGTCCCTGGCCTGAGGGAGAAAATGTGTTTATTGATGGATCTTCAAGGGTGATCGAAGGGAACATTTACAGGATGCACTATCATTAATGGGAGGGAATTAAAGGAAGGGGGGGGAAGTTACTGCCCACCTGGTCAGCTCAAACAGCGGAGCTGTGTGCGCTTGTGAAGAGACTGTGAATTATACTGGGACGGGAGAGTGAATATTTTACTGATTCTCAATATGCACATGGGGTGGTACATGCATTTGTGAAGCCATGGGAAGAAAGAGGTTTGTTAACCTGCAGAGGAAAAACATTAGCTCATGAGAACCTAATCTCTTGCCTATCGGAGGTGGTGAATTTACCAAAAAAGGTGGCAATTATACACATCAGGGAACACTAGGCAGGGTGCTCAGGGGAGGCAATAGGGAACCCACTGGCTGAGGAGAAGGCTCAGAAAGCTGCACTGTTGCCAGGGATCTCTGAGATCCTCCCCTTGCTCCCAGTAACTGCACTGCTGCCACAGAAACTGTCTTTTCCACCAGAGGAGCTTGAGATAACTAAAAAGAGTGAGGCAGAGGAAAGAAGGGATAACAGTTTTACAAGGGATGGTAAACAGTGGATACCAAAAGCTCTGGCCTTACAGTTATTAAAACAACTCCATGAAGGGAGCCACTGGGGCTCTTGAGGACTGGCAGAAGCCTTCCTCAAAATGTACGCTGCTGTGGGTCTTGTTACTCTGGCAAAGTGAGCTATTGAGGGTTGTTTAATTTGTGCTACAACCAATAACAAGGTTATAAAGAAATTTGCCAGGGGAAGGAGGCCTTGGGCTGTACACTGTTTAAATGTCCGGGGGGGGTCTCCCGGCCCGGGCTGGATGGGGTCAGAGGCTCAGACCCAAGAAGCCGTAGCGGACCCAGAGAGGTGATCCCGTGAGGAACCGTCTCCCAGGGGGTCGTGGCTTCTCTCAGCCCTCGGCCGGGGCTGCCTGCAGAGATTCCTGGCTCAGCAGGCTATCAGCTCTTTAGTGATTCAGCAAGTGATTTCAGCTCTGCTCTGCAAGGCAAACCCCCCTGGCCAGGCCCAGATAGAGAGAGGAGAGGAGATGGCTGGTGGTTCCGCAGAAGCAGCTTTATTCTTCCATCTTCCACGAAGGGGTGACCAGAGATGAATCCTCCACCAACTTACAGCAGAGGGATCTCTTTTATGGGGGTACAGAGGTGGGTGTGAATGGGTAAGAAACCAATGGGTACTAGGGTATTTTACATACAGTTTTCTAGAGGATCATGGGTCTATCTTTTCTTGCCGTAACTAAAAAGGCTCGGTGTTTCCCCAAGAGGGGCCTGGAGGGAGATTGTGCAACCTCCTTATCTCCAGGCCTTCCAGCCAGGGCAGGGGCCCGTCTGGAGATTCTGCAGTTCCCTTTATCTAAACAAGGGCTTCCTGCCAGGACAGGGGCTTGTCAGACCCTACAGTACACCCCTTCCAGAGATGCCAGGTGGATTTTACTGAAATGCCAAGAGTGGCAAGGTTTAAGTATCTTCTGGTAATAGTATAATGTAGAGGCCAGTGGACCAGCTGAGAAAGCTTCCCCAGAATGTTCTGTTCTGTTATGTTAATATACCCCAGTTCTGCTCCCCTGGTTGGCCCCATTGGTGGCTACAACCCTTATTACTTGATATGCTCTGGGAGTTGCTTCATCAGCTCCATTACCCTGGAACCCTCATTGTTCTCCCCTGAAGACTTCCCTGAGCCCTTGCACGGGTGTGGACACATTAAATCTCTCCTGTAGAACCCTATGCAAAGACTCTTGCTGCTCATGTCATCGTCAGACTGTTTTAGCCAGCTATCTGGTTGGTGTGTGCAAGCTGGCTGCACTGGGCGGCTTTCTCCTGAAGACGCTTTTAGGAAGGTAGTGACATGGAACCAGCCAAGAAGAATGCGACAATATGTCAGTTAACAGGGTGGCCAGAAGCATTTCCAGCTGTTTCAGCAACTACAGGATCAGTTATTGAAGTATTTTTGGAACAAATAATTCCATGATATGGGATTGTGGAAGCAATAGACTCAGAGGAACTCATTTTACAGGAAAAATTCTTCAAGAGGTTACGGCTGCTTTAGGAATACAATGGAACCTCCATAGCCCCTGGCACCCCCAGAGCTCTGGCCGGGTTGAAAGGATGAAGAGAGAAATAAAGAAACACCTTCTGAAGCTGATGATAGAAACTAAGATGCCATGGGTGCAGCTCTTACCACTGGCTTTAGCAAGAATAAGGGCAAGACCCAGGGGAGATACTAAATTATGTTGGAATGTTTGGAATTCCTTACCCTTATAACTCTCAGCCTAGTGGGAGGGTAGAAATTAGTGATGTATATTTAAAATATTTAAAATATATTTAAAATATATTTAAAATATATTTAAATATATTTAAAATATATTTAAAATATCCCCTGATGTTGATGCAGTGGCTGCTGCTCTGGCCCACTCCTGCAGAGCGTCAGTCACGGCCTCCTGTCCTTCTCCTCCAGCTGAGATGTCCAAATCTCTGAGGCCTCAGAGACCTTGACCCGAGTATGATGGGTCCACTCATGTTCAGCTGTCCTGATGGCTGTTTCTGTGGGCAGTGATACTTGGAATGGGCCATGCCACTTGGCCACCAGTGGTGCTTCCTTCCACTCCTTAACAGAAACCCAATCTCCTGTTTGGATGTTGTGAATAGCAAAGTCCAAAGGCAGGGTCTGTGCCAGCTGAGTTTCCTGTAGAAGAGATTTCACAAGAGACAGTATCCTGGCCACATATTGTTGAAAGGAATGAGATATTTGTCTTTACAAACAAGCTCAGAGCCTGCTGGTTGACAAAATTAGCACTGAGAAATAAAATAATCAATGAGAAAGGTTCCACTGATTGATGAATGGAAAGAGATTTGTCTCTACAAACTGTAGGTCTGCTGATAAATGAAATTGGATATTGAGAGAGGAAAGGAACAATGGGAAAACCATAATATTCAATAAGAACTGAAAGTAAAGGGGGGTTATACATTAGAAGGGAACCTTAGGTATTCAGCATTCTGGGAAGTCTGTACCTCTCGAGTACCTCAGCCAATGGGGAAAGAGAGAGGGAAATGTGGCCGGGAAATTAGGATAAAAAGGAGGCTGTGCCCTCTAAAAATTTGAGAGATTGTGGAGAATTGGTTACAAGAGAAGGGTCACATAGACATGCAGGATTTGCTGGGAAAGCACAGGGTTTTGTTAATTTAGTGCTTAATTAGTGCTTAGGCAAGTAAGGTAAGCAAAGATACAGTGTGTTTGTAGACAGCCGCACGGCGTCCTTGAAGGCAGCTGTGCTCAGTAAGGAGGGAAGGGAGTAGTCTGATAAGTCGACCACAAGAATGAAGGACCGTGTGAAACTGTCTGCAATAGATGTTACCAATTATGAGCTTGTTTTTGCACTATGCATGAGCTTAATTGTAGCTTGTATAAATATAGCTAAGAGACTATCAATAAACGAGACTTGTTGATCATCATCGGATGAGCTTGTCTCCCGTCGATTTTTCCGACAAGACATCCCAGGAGAATGCCCCATGGCCTCTCCCTTTATTCGAATAAAGTAACGGGACTCCTCTGCCTCATTTTTGGACATAAACCTCTGGTGTTTGTGGATTAATTTTCCTGACAGCAGGAACAAAATCACGTCAGTGCGGTGTATGTCACTGCGCACCAAGTAGCGGCTTGGCCAGCGCTGCCCCCTCCACCCTACACTCACAGTGGCTGCAATGTGTTTACTACCAGATGGGGCGAAGCAGCCTCAGCGGCGAGGCAGGGGCAGGCGCCGTGCTTCCTGTGCCTCCGCCTCCTCCCCCTCTCTCCCTTCTCTCTCCCCCCTCCCCCCTCCTTTCGCTCTGCCGCCTCGTTAGTCCATAGTTCTTTCCGTTTATAGGAAAAGTATGCGCAGGTCCGGGGGGGGGCTTTCCTGACTCACCGCGGGCTGCGGCGCCCGCCCACGCCCAAGGGGCAGGGGCCGGGGCCGGGCCCGGGGCCGTCGCCGGGGCGGGGTCAGCGCTGACCACGGGGGCCGCAGCAGCAGCGGGGCCAAGCCGCCTATACCGCTCCGCAGCCCCTCGGCGGCAGCGTGGGGTTCGCCGCCATGACGGGAAGGTGAGGCCAGGCACAGGGGAGCCGTGCGGGGGTCTGGGTCGTGCCAGCCTTCACCGCCCTGGGCAGGCCGTGACGTGTCGGGAACAGCTCCTTCTCGCCCTGGGGAACGCCATGGGGGGCCTGGTTGGAAGGGTTGCGGGAGGACGCTTTGCTGCTGTGACACTCGGGCAGAGGAGGGCACGCTCCGGCCGGGGGCGCAATCGCAGAGCTGCTCCGCTGTGCCTGAGCCCTGCACGGGGATCCAGCCAGCGGAGGGCAGAGGGCAGAACTGGGCAGATCTGGGAGATGTGAGCAGTGCTTGTTTAGCAGCTGGGCTCTCTATGACCAAGGCTGGCAGCCTGCGCCCGCTGTGACCCGCACCGCTGACCCGTCGGGCCTTTCTCACTCATCTACACGCAGCTCCTCTGCCCACAGATTCACTCTCCTTCGAGCTGGCCTTGGAGTTAACATGTTCCAGGAGCTGTTTAAATCTGGAGCTTGATTCTCCTCTCATGCTGTCTGACAGTGCAGAATACTGTAAAGCAACTTAATTGACAGTTATAAATGAGAAGAGGAGCGGGGAAGGCATTTTGCGAGGGTTTGCATAAGTGCTTTAATGTCACTTTTTTCTCCCATCTGTAAAATAAAACCCAGACGTTATAAAGCAGTTTGTAAAAATAAGCTTGCTTTTGTGAAATATCTTGGAGATGACAAGCATGAAGAAGTAATACTACAATTAGCAGGGTGTCCTTTTTAGGATACTCATCCTCATGAATCCTACTATCTTACTGTAGTTCAGAAGCATTGCTCTTCATGATTAGGAATAGTGAAATGGATCCAGAGCACTTTGTGTATAAGTATTCACTTTCCTTTTCTGTCAAGTTTTGATGTTTGTATTGTGCAGCTTTTTACGATTATTCACAGGGGATCCTGATTAGTGAGTTGTTGGGTTTGAGAACCTGCTGAATAATCATGTATGCTCATCTATGATTTGGGAATGTGTTAGTTTTGGTCTCTGTGATGACAAATTGATGTTTGTGGGTGATTGTACATGCTCAAAACTCTTCTGGGTTTTGCCTCATGTCTTTAATGGTCCCATTTTTATTTTTTTAACACGGGAAACAGGTGTGTATTTACAAGTTTACGTTCATTTTCTTACAGCCAGTGGAAGACTCAGGAGCCTTAAATGTTCACAGGTCATGGGTACCCATCCAGCTCTTAAAAGGAGACAAGATGGGGAAGACTTGGCAAGAATGTGGCTGTATGAACCCAGTTGATTTTATTTTTACAGAACTGTGGCATGGTACTGTTTTGAATGACAGGTTTGGATGAAGTCACTCAGGAAGACAGTAGGAAGTGCTGGTGGACAGTAATCCTTGTCTTCTGTCCATGCTTCCACTGAAACTTGCCTGTTTAAGTGCAACGCTATTTAGTGAGAAGCTCGGATGTCAAGTATGAGCCTGGGTGGGTGGGGATTCCAGGGTAGCTGAGACACTGCAAAGTATGCAGTTCCAGGTGATACAGGACTTCTGTCTCCTTTTCCTTGGGTTTACTTCAGAGGGTTGTTAAAGTGAACAGGCCTTGGCTTTAGCTTGTGAAAAGTGAACACAGGTATTATTTAATGTTTTCAGAAATGTATGTCCTGGGAAGTTTGTCAGCTATGAACATTTCTAAAGTTATGTCTGCTGTCAGTCCCAGGACAGGACAATTAAATGTTCTATCTGAGTCACAGCTGTAACTCAGCTGACTGTTTCCTTGTTAATAGTGTCATCCATTCAGGGTAGTAGTTTCCCAGCAAAGCTTTGCAGCATCTGTGAGAGGTTGCACTGGTCAGCACCTTGCCTGGCTGATGCCATTGACTAGCACCATGTTCAGTGTTGTTTTCCAGGCTGGGACAGACTCCTACGGCATTGGAAAGAATTCATCATTGAGAATGTTCATCCTTAGATCCAGCTACAGGTCACTCTGCTGAGTGGTACCCAGATAGATGTTCCATATTTGTTATTCTTCAAGTCTGCTGACATTATGTGGTCAGATGTTCTCTGGTTGTTGAGACTTGGGGTTTTCAGGGCTCTGGGAGGAGATGAACTGCTTCACAGCTGGAGCATCCCCACAATATTCTTCGGTGGGAACCTTCCTGAGCCAGGAATGGGACATGAACATGCCTTTGGTTTTGAAACTGTTAAGACAGGGAATGACTGTATTGTTTTGCAGTGTGCTAAAGTGAGGAAGATTGGAAAACATGAGGTGCTGAAACAGTATTCTTTTTCACTTCACCTTTCTTTTAAAGTAGAAATATAAAAGGACTCTCTTCTAGGTACTGTGATTACCGATGCATTATTAGTTTTAAAATATATGAAAAATAACTCAATTTTCATTATGTTCTGTCTCATTTGGCTGCAGAGTGCATCTTCTGAATTAAAAAAAAACTGCAGTGATTTGATTTATTTTTAGCATTAGGAATAGCTGTAACTCCAGGAAAAAGAAGTGCACATCTTTCTTTTTGTGTACTCATAGAAAAAATTGCAAAATTAGGTGACTATTTAGCAAATCAAATGCAAATCTTACACATATCACTAGTTACATTTTTACAGTGTGAGGACTGTGTTTTGTTAGAGAAAATGGATAACTAGATAATTGGATTTTAGAAATAGTATTTGCAACTGCCAGGTCTAGGCTGGGCTATTGGGGAAGTAAAAGAGGAGAACCACCTCCCTTACCTGCTGGTTGCACTCTTTAGTTTTATGAAGTTACATGTTGTTTTAACTACATTTAAAAACAAATTGTGTATAAGAGATAGTGTGTTAGAGGTAAAACCAATATGTTTCTAAGCAGTCTTTCTGTGTTTTTCAGTGTTGATAAATACCACTGATGTGATTTTTGGAGCATTTAGGAGTTAACTATGGTACTTCTTACCAATACATAAGGGAAGACTGCTTCTAGAATTGTATTTGATGTATTTAGTCCATCTGTTAATTTTGACTTTTGCCTTTTTGAGAATTGTTGGAGTTTGGGGTGGGGTTGATTATTTTTGTTTGGTTGGCTGGGTTTTGTTGTTTTATTTTTCTTTGTCTTCATGATGGGCTTATTCCTAAGAAAGAGGATCTGTGAATGACCAGTGAGCAAAATGTCAAATGCCCAAAGAAGAAACTAAACAAGAATGGAAGAGAGTTTCTTTTAAGACTTTGCTGCTGTGGTGTTGATTACAAAACCTAAAGATAAAAAATGCCTGGGCTGTTTTGTGTTGCCTTTAGAAATTAATCTAATACAAAGCCCAAGAAAAAAAATACTTCCCAGGTGCATGTTTGTTGCCTAGTTCTCTCAGCTTTCTGATGTTTTACTTTTGGAGTCAGAGTTTTCACAGTCTTTCATGTAAACAATAAGCTATGTTTTCCTGACTGTAAGAATGTTTACATACCTGCACTGTGACAAGGGTGCCCTGATGGGCATCTCTTGTAGCCAGTGTGTTTGTAGAGGAAGTGACCTTGTTCACCCAATCCTTGTCCTGGTTAAGAAATCTATAAATTTGGAAGTTAATAAACATAGGTCCCTTTTAGCCCTTCTGATTGTTATAAATGAAACTGCCAATTAAATCGAATTAATAAATTGCGTGAGCCAAATTATTAATATAAAAACAAACAGAATTTATTTTATGATCAAATTGACATTATTGAATAGCCACTATAAAGAAAGGCAGGGCCAAGCCTAGGTTCTTGACTCTGGGTGACAGCTACACAGCCCTGAACACCAGCAGTTAGGGATGGTAGTGCACACTTTCGAGGTTTTTGAGTCTGGTTTTTATACTGTTTTTCTTGCCCCTGGCTAGGGAATCCTTTGTCCTTTTCATTTTTGATGGTCCTCTGGTCCAGTGATCAGGGGTCCATTTAGATGTTGATGTGTTCAAGGACTGTCTTTGTATTTCGGTTGATATTTTCCAGTAACCCATCTTAGTGTTTCTGGTAAAGGATCTGTTCAGATGATGATACTTCTGAGAAATCCTTGTGTGATGAAAATGAAGAGTCTTGAGTAAGAGGTCCATTCATCAGCATGGTCCAGGGAGTAACAGATCATATCTGTTACTCCTTTCAGATGGAAAGGATTCTCCAACTGGGCAGAATGAATTCGTAGTAGATTGATGTGCCACATGGGTATCTGGCTTCCTGATGGTAGATACATGATCACTTCTCCTCTCAGGTTTGCCTTCACTTCTTATGCTAATTTACACCTTCGGGAGAGGTGTTTTGTAACTTTGAGCAAGGTGCCAGGAAACATGCCAAGGCACATTCCAAGCACAACATATTTGGATATAGGTATAATTCTTAGTACATTCTATGTACAATCTGCTATATTTCACATTCACAACCCATCTTGATATCGTTTAATTTCTTATGAATTTTGACTTATCTATAACATGATGATGACCAGGATGACGATCCTCAGCCTGGCCCTTCTACAAGCAGAGACTGAATTTTAACAGAGACTGACTTTTAAGTTTCTTGTATTCTGGAGTCAGATTGTTTTGCACAACTTTGAGTTTCTTATATTCCAGAGTCAGACTGTTTTGCAGAACTTTGGGTTTTTATATTATGGAATTTGATTGTTTTGCAGAACTTTAAGCTCTTATGTTATAGAATTGGAATTGTTATGCAGAATGTTAGAGCCTTAATGCTCTTGATGTTCTTAAGAATGTTAGAGCTCTTAAAACACCAGAAAGCTGAGAGAACTAGGCAACACATGTTTCAGAACATATTTATTTTTGTGTAAGACGTTTTTGTTATCTCTATACTTGGTTGAATTGGAATCTGGATACGCCTATGTACTTCCTGTAGTCAACAAAAGAAGAGCAGCTGCATTTATAGATATGCTTATTGACTGTTCCTAATCCAGTGGAGGTAAGAAGTAACAGTATATTATTTTCAATTAGGCTAGCTGGTTAGATGCCTTTTTAATTCAGTAGAGAGCTGCTGCTGCTGTGCATGAAGCAGTTTTAAGTAAAATGGTTTGAAGGAGGAGGGAGTATAAAGGACTTACGAAAGGTTCTTGGCACTGAGTAGTAGAAAGTACCTGCATCGAATAAGAGATGTCTTGTCTCTCTGAGTTAGAAGCAGCCGTTTCTGCTCTTCTGGATTGAAAATGTGGTTTTAGTCTTAATCTTTCGTTCTAAATCTGCTCTCTGTAGCTCTCTAGATGGAAAGGTCCTTAGTCTGTTCTGGGGCCATAGAGGTGTTTCTCTGAGGAGGAACCTGAAAATGCCTAAAAGAAGTCTGGCTGCTTTCTTCTCTGCTTTGGCCCAGAAAGTAATCACCTGTAAGATTTTGGCATCAACCCTGTCTCATAAAAGTAATCTATCAAGGGAAAGAAAAGACAAACCCATGCATTTTCACTCTTTATGTAAGGTGGTAAGAGAGGAGTGAGTGAATGAGCTTGTGTTGAGGGATTGGAAGACAGGATGTTTGCTGTTGTGCTTGTCTTGTTTCTTTCTTTAATCCCCTCATCTTCCCTTTTGAAGAAGACGGTCATAGTGGCCATGGAAAAGTGGTTATTTGAACCCAAATACAATCATGTCATATGAGTCAGGTAAAAGCTTAAGTGTTTGAGAAAGGAGGGGTTTTGTCAGATTGCTTAAGGATAAAGGAGATTAATGTTTTGACGATTTAATATTTTGCTTTGTGCTAGAAGTAAAACGGTGATTTAATCTTATATTTTAAAAATGGTTTATTGCTTTAAAATTTCAGAGGTCAGCAGAGACACCCAGTATGGAGGACATTTTTCTTTATTCCATTTATATTATAAAATGGAAATGGATAAACCACACAGTCTGAAAGAAATGATAGTGGCAAATTGCTGTAAGGTCAGGAGCTGAAACTCCCAAGGAAATGTGAGGTACATTGTAGATTTTAAGGTTGCTGATTTGTGGTTTTGAAAGTTTGTTGTTCTTTATTCATGCATGTTCTGCTGGGCCTCAGTAAATCCTTCTGTTTTTCTTCAAGAGTCGGAAGAGATTCCTGCTGGTTAATGTTAATTTCGAACTCATGAAGTCATCAGTCTTCTAATTTTTTTCTCTGTAGCTTGCCAAGCTGTATTTCATGCTCATGCTACAAAAATACTCCTTTTTCTTTCCTTTTTTTTTCTTTTTCAATTTACTGAAAAGTAGTTTGTTGGTAATGACTCTTACGATATTTTTCATGGTAATGCTTAAAAAGGCCAGAGAGCTCTGGAGACTGGAATGCCAAGTATGTTCTTTCTCCCTGCTTCCTGACCCTCTGCTGCATGCCGGTGCTGCCAGCTGCAGTGAATCCGGAGAGCAGAAGTCTTTGCAACTTTGTTTCTTGTAATATGCTTTGTCCAAATGGAAGAAACAGCTCTGTTGTTTACAATGTCCTAAGGACGTGGTGTGTGTCTTGGTTCAGAAGACAGGTGTCTGCCAAGGAAGGCAGGAGCCTTCCTCAAAATGGAAATTGTAACCCCCTTCCCTCCAAATTACTATAATTTTGAAATTAAGGGGCTTTCAGGCAAAGATATAAAGAATAGGAATAACAGTTATTTACTGTTATATATGTGTATATATATATGTATGTATAACATGGCAAACAAACAGAACCACAAACCCAGTGCAGCCTCTCTCGGCTGTCAGGCCCTTTCCCCTCTGGTGCAGTTCCAGTCACAGCCGGCAGGGGCGCTGGCGGCTCCCGGTGAGCAGGGCAGGTGCGATAGTTCCCCCGGGGCTGCAGGGGGCGCTCCGGAGCGAGCTCGGGGAGCACGCAGTGTTGGCGGCCTGGGGTCCCAGAAAGGGATGGAACAAAGGCTTCACAAACCTTCCTGGGCAGCCAATCCTGGTGTCCGTCTGGACCCTCAGGAACAGCAGACTGGAACAGCAGGGACGAGCACAAATCCCAGGTGGCAGACAAGATGGATCAAAGTCTGGAGCTGCAGCGGGAACACTGGGACGTCTTGGCAAGCAGGATGAGCGGGGCCTACAGAGTAGTGAAGGCTCAAAGAAATGGCGGGGGCTCCCCACGGGGCAGGGAAAGGTGGGCTTGAGATCCCAGGGTTTTTTCCGAGGCACCGAAGCGGATGGTGAAAAAATCCCTCTTTTTGTGAGGTGGGCTGTTAGGGTCCCAGTGTGCTAGCTCTACTCATGGTAGAAGGGAGGCAGCAGAAAGCAGAAATCTGCAGCGGTGACAAACTCCCTCCACAATGACGGTAGCCCTCCGAACACCGAGAGAGCAACAGAGCTAGGGGCTGTACCAAACCCCTTTTTCCCAGTTCAAATCTCGCAGCATCCCCCACCCTACACGAGAAAACCCCAGGTGAAAGAGAATAGCCAGTTGGACCCTGCCCCCTGTGGCGAGATCTTTTTCGTCTCTGTTAAGTACTCAGTAATTTGTCTCGTGGCAACAGTATGGGGAAAATTCTTTAAGAGAAAAAGAAAAACAAAAGGAGAACTCCTAAACCCCCAACAGTATGGTACAGCAGCCTGCAGGGGAGCACATGGAGATGTCAGAAAATGATCTGCAGTAAACAAGAGCCATCTAGAACTCTAGTAATCTGCTTTGCCTTTCTGCATTTCTGTGTGCTTTGATCAGAAAGTTTTCTTTAATTAAGAAGCTTAATTACATGAAGACTCAGTATTTATTATTTTACCTCACTTGTAACATTTATACAGATGCATTCTGCAAGGCTAGCACAGAATGAAGTGCTGATGTAGTCCCTAATGTGCTGCATTAAATAGGTGATTACTAGTGGAATACAGGAAAGAAGTTGCCACATCTTTAAGAATATGGCAAAATAGCAGACATCTTCTAAGAAACAGTGCTAGATTGGGGGGGTCTGTGTATCCTACTTTAGCTCTTCTATGATGTAAAGGCAACTCCCCAAAGGAAGGTGACTCACTGAGTATTGGTGCTGCTTGTGCTGCTCCGGTTGTGTCCCTGCATTCCCCTGCAGAGGGGCCTTGGGTGCCATGGCCAGCCTGAGGCTCTGGGGGCTGGCAGCCTCCAAGCTTTATCAGTGCTGGCAGGATGGGCTGAGTTGCCCAAGGTCACTACTGACCACAGGACAGAGGTGGCAGCTGGGATTCATGGGTATGTCTCTGAGATGAAGGGAATGGCATTGTTAAAGTATTTGGCAGGATTTGATAGATTTTTGGTTCTGGTGATGGGGCTGTTTTATTTAAAGTGAGAATTGTTTGCAGGGAGCCAGAGGGGATGAGGTCTGTTTGTTTTCATTTCCAAGTAGATTAAGAAGAGACTTTCCTGATGAGAAGGCTTTCAGTTTTTAACAATAACAGGAAAGCAACAATGGACAACCATTCCCATTTTGAGCTCTGTGCTAGACTGTTCAGAACCAGCATTAGTGCTTGTGTTGGTTTTGCACAGCCTGGTTTTTGGTAGTGGGGGCGCCACAGAAGTGGCTTCTGGTGAGAAGCTGCTGGAAGCTTCCACCATGTCCAGCAGAGGCAGTCCCTGATGGCTCTGAAGATGGACATGGCACTGGCCAAAGCTGGGCTAGTTGGAGATATTGGCAATGCCTCTGTGATAACCTATTTAAGAAGAAAATCAAAACAAAGGCCACACAGTTTTTTCTAGCCAGAGAAGAGGAGGAGGTGAGAACATGTGAGGAACAACAACATGGCAGCACCAAGGTCAGTGGAGGAGGGGGAGGAGGTGCTCCAGGCGCTGGAGCTGAGGTTCCTCTGCAGGCCGTGGTGAGACTGTGGTGAAGCAGCTGTGACCCTGCAGCCTGTGGGAATCTGCAGGGGATGCAGAGACCCACCCGCAGCCCCTGGGGATCCATGGGGAACGCAGAGATCCACCCACAGCTCATAGGTGGATCTCTGCATCCCCCAGAGCGGGTGGATGCCTGGAGGAGGCTGTGATCCAGTGGAGACCTGGCAGAGAGAGAGTCCTTGCTTGCAGGCTGGGCAGCCTGTCCTTGGAGCACTGCACCCTGTGGAAGAGAGACCCATGGCGCAGCAGTTCTAGGAGGACTGTGTACCCATGGGGGGGGACTCAGTTGCAGCAGTTTTGGGAGGACTGCTGCTCATGGGAGTGGACCCACGCTGGAGAAGTGTGGAGGAATGGCTGCATGATCAAGGTCGCATACACATGAGAGAATTGTGCTAAGCTGTGCTGACAGCCACAGCGCAAACTGCAAGCATGCTGCCAAGGAAGATCGGGCAAAAACACTGTGTCCTTGGTGTTATCAGCACCCAGATAGAGAAGTATGTGCAGTGAGAATAAGGAGGAACCTTGGCCCTTAAACAACAAGAGAAACGGCTTTGGTTTTGCCCTTTTTGCTGTGTTCCAGTGAAAATGTGACAAGTATGCATAAGTTTCACATAGTGTATAAAATTAGAGTAGTAGCTAGAATAAAGGAAGCTTGCTTATCAATCATATTGGTTGTGCGAGTCTTCCCTCCTGCAAGAAATAACGACAAATGGTGACCCCGACGTGATACCACCTTACGCTGTACCCCACGGTTGTTACACTTGTGAGGAGCCGGGAAAGCACCAGTTGCAGCCACTGACAGACAACAGGGACGCTTCAAAGGAGAAATCCCAGTGTCTGGAGCGCTCCTAGGGAGGAGATCTTGTCGCCTGGAGCTGCCATGTCGCAGATCCATGCTGTCACAGGGTAAGGCTGATAAATGCACGAGCACGAAATTTAGATTTTGAAAACAGAAATCGAACAACAGGCAGCATATGATTTATTAAAGTGCTTTTTAGAAAAGCGAGGAGTACAGGGAATAGACCTGAAAAAGGAACTACCAAGACTATTAGCGCACGGGTACGCTAAAGGGTTTTTTCAAGACCCAAATACAGTTTTCTGTGTAGAGGAATGGAGAGCTTATGGAAAAGGGCTGTTCGCTGCGGTAATAGACGATAAAACTGCTAGGAAACTGTCTCCGCCATGGAGGGCGGTAACAAATTGCTTACAGCAACACCACGCAGAACAAAAGGTAGCGCAGCAAGCTAATCTGATGTTGAACCCGAGTAGTACAACTCTATCTACATCGACCGAGTTATCAACAGGATTGCCCTCTTCTCAGCCCCCAAGTACAAGACCAAACTGCCACACCTTCCACACCATCGGCTTCTGCCCCTACGGCCTGTGCTGCCACTTCATCCACAACGCTGACGAACGCCGCCCGACGGGGCCACAGCCACCCCCCTGCCCGCCACCGCGGCCGGGCCGCACCACCACCCACACCACACGCCCCCGCACCCCACCGGCAGCACTGGCGACTTCCGTGCCTTCGCCCCCCATGACCACCTGCTGGGCGGCGGCAACTTTGGGCACCCACGTGGCGGCGAGCAGCCCAAGCTGCACCACAGCCTGAGCTTCTCCAGCTTCTCCGCCACCTCTCCAAGTCGCCCATCTTTGATGCGCCACCCAGCCCGCTGGACTCGCTCTCTGACCGGGAGAGTTACCTGAGCGGCTCCCTGAGGTCCGGCTCGCTCAGCGGCTCCGAGTCGCCCAGCCTGGACTCGGGCTGATGCCTGCCCATCTTCAGCCGTCTCTCCATCTCCGATGACTGAGGGAGCACGGGGCAGCGGCCGGGGGGCCCACGGCGGCCCTGCAAGTAGCCTTTGGGTCCCCAGCCGATGGACAAAACCAGCTAATGACCCCAGAAGAGAGACAACGACATCGGTTATTCCGACTGATCCGGCGACCCCTGCATCAAATTAACTGGACTCTTGGCTGGCAATATACCATACAGAGCCAGGATTAGCTGGTTGAACTTATATTTCAGTTAACCTTAGTTCGCAAAAGCTTACTAGCAACATCTGCTTGTTTTAATTGCTATAGGGCTAATTGTGCTGCTTGGGTAAAAAATTTATTGTGGTGGTTGCCGGAAGAAGTGGTGGGTTTTCCAGCGCAAACTGTCTAGCCCATGGTGTCCCAAATATGCCTTTAATTGGCGTATAGCCAGTATAGACAAAGTGGCGTAAGAATATACTGGCCTTCCTGGAATAGCAGGAGCTAGTTTAATAGAAGATCTTGGAGTTCAGAGAAACTCAGCTTTAGCCTGGCACTTTGAGAAAGAGTGTAAGAGGGTACTTGCACAACATGACGCACGAATTTTGGACTCAACATGTAAACCAGGAATTGGGATCCCTCAGGCGTGGCAGGTGGCCCCACGTAATTGGGACACTTTGTGTCGTCACCACTCTGCTAAGGGTAGTAGACACAAATGTACCTGATACAGTCGTGTTATAAATGAAATGTCAATTTCATCGAATTAATAATTTGTGCGAGCCAAATTATTAATATAAAACAAATAAAATTTATTTTAATCAAATTGACAATCTTAATAAGCCACTATAAAGGAAAAACAGGGCCAAGCCTAGGTTCTTGACTCTGGGTGACACATACACAGCTCTGAACACCAGCAGTTCAGAGAGGTAAGCGCACACCTTTGAGGTGTTTGAGTCCAGTTTTTATACTGTTTTTCTTGCTCCTGGCTAGGAAATCTTTTGTTCTTTTCACTTCTGATGATCCTCTGGCCCAGTGCTCAGTGGTCCATTTAGATGTTGATTTGTCCAAGGATTCTCTTTGTGCTCTGGTTGATGGTTTCCAGTAACCCATCTCAGCGTTTCTGGTAAGGGTCCTGTTCAGATGATGATTTTTCCGAGAAATCCTTATATGATTAAAATGAAGTGTCTTAAGCAATAGGTCCACTCATCAGCAGTGTCCAAGGAGTAGCAGATCCTACCTCTTACTCCTTTCAGATGGAAAAGATTCTCATTGGGTAAGATGAAATCATAGTAGGTTGATGGGTCTGAGGTTATCTCCTCTGAGCTTGCCTGCACTTCTTATGTTAATTAGTACCTTCCTTGGGCAAGATGTCATGAGACTTGCCAAGGTATACTCTGAACATAACTTGTTTAAACATATATACAAATTACAAGATATATTTCACATTTTGGATTTCACATTAATAACTTATTCTACTTATACCATTTTGATTTCTTATGAATTTTGACTTATCTATAACAGTCGGATGACAAAATATGTGGGTAACATGGGATAAACAGACTGGGCAAGGCAGTTTCTACCTTTTGATGGCAACCCCCTCAGATCCTTTCCGTACCTGTTTAGTGGGTGTGCCTTTGAATAGCTCCACTAATGCCACAGTATTCCAAGGATGGTCAAAAAAAATAAGGAAAACACCTCAGGAAGCAAATGCTTCAGGTACCAGGTATCAACATCTGTGGTTTAGGCTCCCCTGTGTTAGCAAACCCAATTGCTTTTCAAAATTGGTACATTGCAAAGAATTTAAATGTTTCTGGCACAGAACCACAAGAATTACAGCTATTAGGATCAGCTCCCAGCAATTATTTATTTATTTATTTATTATTTATTATGACCTTTGTCAGATGGGCCAGGAACAACCCCAACAATTGGTATCACCGCCCAAATGGTACCAATGTTTCTCCACAGAACTCGTTATATATCATGAATAATAATACTTACTGTGGCAACTAGTCGCACAGAGTAAACTCCAGCAGCACACCAAGCCAATTACCGCCAGGTGTCTTTTTAATCTGTGGAGACCAGCCTGGCAAGGAGTACCTGCAGACATTTATGGAGGCCCTTGTTATTTTGGAAAACTAACACTGTTTGCACCAACCATACAGCAATTATTAGGAGCCAGAAAAAGTCACGGACCACGAGAAGTGTGCATCAGTTAGGGCCAGACTGCCGAGATACAGTCGACCTTTGGGAGCCTCCAACTGTTATTGTGTCATCCATTTTTGCACCCAGGGTAGCCAGTGCTCAAGCCCTGACCCAGCTGCTTCACCTGGCGTGCTGGACGGGAAAGCAAATTAATATTACAATGAAAATTTTATCAGATTTGCTTTTAGATGTGAATAGTATTAGGCATGCTCTATTGCAGAATAGAGCCGCAATTGATTTTTTGTTGTTAGCACAAGGCCATGGCTATGAAGATTTTGAGGGAATGTGCTGTATGAATTTGTCTGACCACTCTGTTTCTATCCATGCCAAACTTCAACAGCTACAGGACAATATGAAGAAATTGACAGTAGACACAAATCCCTTGGATAAATGGTTATGGGCAATAGGTCTCACAGGATGGTTTGCATCATTAATAAAAGAAGGCTTACGCTTTCTTGGATTAGTTTTAACAATTATAGTAGTAGCTAACATAGCATATCGCTGCATTATGAAAAATGTAACACAAATAGCTGACAAAGTCTTGCTGGTGCAAAAGGAAGAAGGGGGAATTGTGGAGGAATGGCTGCATGATCAAGGTCACGTAGACATGGGAGAATTGTGCTAAGCTGTGCTGACAGCCACAGCGCAAACTGCAAGCCATGCTGCCAAGGAAGATCGGGCAAAAACACTGTGTCCTTGGTGTTATCAGCACCAGATAGAGAAGTATGTGCAGTGAGAATAAGGAGGAACCTTGGCCCTTAAACAACAAGAGAAACGGCTTTGGTTTTGCCCTTTTTGCTGTGTTCCAGTGAAAATGTGACAAGTATGCATAAGTTTCACATAGTGTATAAAATTAGAGTAGTAGCTAGAATAAAGGAAGCTTGCTTATCAATCATATTGGTTGTGCGAGTCTTCCCTCCTGCAAGAAATAACTACAGAGAAGTTCATGGAGAACTGTGTCCCATGGGAGGGACCCCACAGTGCAGTTCTAAGGACTCGTCTCCCTGAGTAATGAAAGAAAACCTCGGGTGATGAACTGACCAAACCCCTGTGCCCTGTCTCCCTGCTCTGTCGGTGGGAAGGAGGGAGGGGCTGGGGAAGAAAAGATGCTTCTAAGGACTTACTTTACATCTCATTATCCTTCTCTGACTCTGTTAGTTAAAAACTCACTTTTTATTTCTGAGTTGAGCCTGTTTTTCCCTTGGAGTGTTTTCTCCCAGTCCTTATCTCAACTCACAAACCCTTTGTTTAATTTTTTTTTTTCCTCTCCTTTTCCCTGCTGTGGCTGGGGAGGGGGAGTGAGTGGCTGTCGAAGGTGCCTGGTGTTTGGCCAATGTCAAACCATGACAGTGCTAGCTAGTGGTGTTAATGGTGAAGCGTTTGAGCACTGTGGGAGTAAAAAATTGTGAAATGCAGTATTTTTTAAAAATTTTGATAAAATTCTATCATTCCTTGGGTTTTAGGGTTCAGTAGCCAATTCTTTACCTATACTGTTAATAACAAGCTCGTTGGTTTTAGTTTTTGTAAATAACTCCAGCAGAAACTGAAGCTTTCAAGTGCATCTGCTTCATGAGAACGTGCAGACCAGAGATTCTTAAATCTGTCCAGACAATTCCATTGCTTGATATGATCATTACTTTTCCCACATTTCACATTAAAATTTTACTTCTGAATTTTCATTAGATAATTTTGTGCAGGAGGTAAATTAACAGAAGTTAAATAAAACTTAGTTTCTTGCATTTTGGGAGAACTGTGAGGTGCAGCAGCAATATGGGATCTGAAGTCTGTGTCACTGGAGAGAGCAGTGAGCATCCAGGAGAGATTTTCTTCTTCTAGCAGTTAGGAGTTCTGAATTTCAGACTTTTCTTAGCAGGAAGTAGGCCTGATGCTTACCTGGAACTGAGGAATTAGTTTGGCCTTTCGGTATGAACTGTCCATCTCTGGCTAAAACCCTCCTTTCCCTGTTCTTTTCCTTTTAGACAGTAGGTCTTAGTTAGTTGGTGAATTTTCTATTTTTCCTACACAAAGCTGTGGGTGTGAATGTATGAGAATTTAATAAAATGGAGAACAAAGAAGGTAGTGAAGGAAATGGTGATGCCATTGAGTGGAGAAAATGCTGTTCAGGAGTGGTGAGAAGCATGGAAGGGACCTGTGAGAGGAAAGAAAAGCACTGAAAAAGCAGATGCACAGCTAAATTGAGTACATTTTTCACATCATAGTTCTTGAAGCAAAGTAAATATAGAGCCAATATATTTTGGTTTTACTGAACAGGTGACAGTGCTGAAAATTTTAATCCCTTTGAGAAGTTTCTCTCCTGAATTATTGTATTTATATATGGATTTTGAGGTAGTGATAATTTTTTCTTCTCCTTTCGGATAGGCCCTGATAGTTTATGTCCTCTCTTCAGGCAAAGGAGAGTAATCCAATGGTAGTGCTGCTGCTAGTTGGTGGTAATTGATGAATACATGCAGGGAATGATTTGTGTTACCAGTGCTGGTAAACAAACATCAAATTTAAGCTCCTCTGAGATAATGAAAGTGGAGAAGATTAAATGTATGTAAGGAGTTATTTATCAAATAGACATTCTGGGTGAAGTGGTACATGCTTGATGATAAAAGGGTGGTTTTCCTGTGTAAGAGGTATAATTTGTTTAATTTCTTTGTTTCTTTTGTTTAATTTTTGTACATTGCTTTATATTGTTGATGTTTGCCTGGGCTGAGTGAACACTGCTAACTGTGTGTCTTTCTAAGTAATTGGTCATGATGTATTGGCAGTAAGTATTGCTTGGTGTTTAGAGGGACTCCCAAGTAGCCATGGCATAGGGTTTTTTTCTGTGTGAATACCAAGAGACTTTCACTGCTGCTGCCGCTGGTCTCAAAGGTCTGCTTGATTGCAGCTTCCTGCAGATCAGCCACACAGACATTGTAGTCTGGTCTCAGCTACAATATCTGCAATTTTTTTTTTTAACCCCCACAATTTCTACTAATCGCAAATTGCTGTTGCTGGTAGGCCCAAGGAGAGATTGTTTTTTTTCCATATTGTGACCACAACTTGCATTTGTATGTTTTTCTTAATTTTGTTTATTCCTGTATGCTAAATAAGAAAGAAAAATGTTTATTTCACTGAGTGTTTGGAGGCTACATAATAAAGGAAAATATACAGAGAGAAACACTATTAATTTCTTATTTAATCAGTGAAAAATATTTAGAAGGAACAGAAAATTCAATACAAGCAGAAGGAGAAATGCTGAAAATGTTAAGCTATGTGCATAGTTTAACAAATGCACAACAAATCATACACTAAACAACTGGGAATTACTTTTTTTCCAACATTTTATGACAAGTTTAATAATAGCACTAAAGAAGTTAATTCAGTTTGGGGAAGTTGTCCTGATAAGACAATTGCAGCAAAGAGATTTTGAAATGATAAGGGCAGTTGAGGGCTGTTTTTCAGCACTAGTTCATGAACTGACACATTTCCTCTTTTTTTTTGTCTTTGCATAAATCATTATCTGTGAAATTAATCATAAAGTCTGGTATCCCCCCAGCAGATTTCATTTGTCTTTGTCAACATTGAGGACTTAAAGCCACTAATTCTCAGCTGTGCTATAGGGGTGGGAACCAGCCCCTCTCGTGGAGTGCTCTGATTTTTATCTTGGCTGCTGACATCTGTGACACACACAAGTGGTGATAGCTCTTTCAGTTTTGACTTTTCACTGCCCTATCTGTGTGTGCACACATAGTAGACATGTGATCGTATTGTGATATTTTCTATATACACTTGCTCCTACTGGTAGACCAGAATGAGCAGAGAATACAGTTTTAGGGTTCCCCAGCATAGCTTTTGTTGTCTGCTGAGGTTTGCATAATGCCCTGGATTATTGAATCTCGAAGTATTGTCTTGCTTTCTTTTTGTAGTATCTCTGAGGTTGTGGGTCATTATTAACGCAATTCCTCATTCTGTGTTGTGATGAAGAACTCAATTTGACACCAAAACAAAAAAGTTTTCGAAACCAATCAAAGAAAATTTTTTTTTTAACTAGGCTTTTCTGACAGAAGCACTCCTCAGTCCTGCAGTTTCTTTCCTTCTCAGGCATCTGAGACTGTTCGTCTGTTCTCCTGATTATCCAGTTGTCTGGTTCATTTGGTCTTGCAGCCACATTTAAGATAATTAAATCTGCAAATGTGATGGTGAAGGCTGGAGCTCCTCTTCTAATCTCTTAGCAGTAGAATTTTTAAATTTGCTTCTTTTTCCCTCATCTGCCAGCAGTGGTAGATCCCCAGGAACAAGTGTTTTTAAAAAGAGGTAGTATTGACTTCTGTGATAGAAGAAGGTAAAATACTTTCAAATATTTCTATAACACCTGTACCTGTGGCACAGAATGGGTCTCTTAGATAATGTCCACTTCTTTTGAAGAGGGAATTTTTGTTTCTTTCTTTTTTCTCTTTTTTTTTTTTTCTATATGAAAGCAATGCTGGTACTTTATAGTCAATACTTCTGAGAAGTCAAAGCATGAGTAACCTAGTTATAATGATAAAAACATTATTTCTGTAAAGTAGATACTTTGTCAAAGATAATTTGTTAAAGACACAACACAATGATGAAATATTGAGAAAAGCATTGTTTGAACGCTGGTATTTTTTGGGTTTATGCAGGACAGGATAACTTCAGGATGTTGATCTCATTGTGTTTTAATAGGCTTTCCTGTCTTTGTGTCACCAGCTTATTGTTAAAACAGACGAAGATTCTTTATTTTACTGAATAGCAAAAAACCAATGAGCAAACAGAATAGAAGAAGCACTCTATATTGGGGATTGTCCTTTGTGGGAAAGATTTAGGTGTAAATATCTGATGAGTGGCACAGCAAGTCAAACCACTTTTGTGGTCACTCCTGGTACCACTATCAAAAGGATGATTGTAGTGTTACTCTTCCTCTCCCCATGCTGTTCAGAAGTGCTTTTGCAGCAGTGTAGTAAACTGACTCATAAAATTGCTCTGAGCTGGCATGGTGCTCCCTCTTCCTGCCAACTTTGGTTAATTTTAACCTTGAGCTAGTTGAAAAAATGTTTGGTTTTGTTTAAGCAAGAGGGCACACACGGGTGTGTACTTGGGGGAAGTTAAGATATTGGATAATGTTAGAGTAAAACCTTTGAATAAAAGCAAAGTCATATTTTTAGGGCAATACTGAAGTGGTAAATTGTAGCTTGAGTACAAAACAATAAAATGTCTTCAGTGAAAACAGATGCAGAGTTATAAATGGAAAAAGAGCAGGGATGCAAAACTCTTGCTGTGATTCTCAAAGAGCCTCAGCTGCTGGTTTGCGTTACAGGAGGTACATTGGTCAGGAGCTGATGTGATTCAGTTGACTGCTGGTAGTCTGGCTCTTCCCAAAAGTTTCAATTGGATTTTAGCTGAGGCAGACAACTGAGTTATGTTTTTGTACTGGTTCTTTCATTTATGTTTTCCTGGACTAATAGTTTCTCTCATCTGCATAATGAGTTACCCTCATTAGCCCATTTTCATGGACAGCTCAGACTATCATGATTATGCCTTTGAGGAAATCTTGTCAGCAGCAACATCACAAGAGAGTGAATCCCTGTGTCATCGTAGTTTTACTTGCCAGGACAACCATGGGACTTGTGTGGGAGTCTCTCTCAGGACAAGTGTATTCCATAGAGTCTGGTGTGAAGTGTCATGGCTGCACTGCGTTTCATGCAGGAACGTGGCTGTGAAGGTTGCAGTCTTTAGTTGTTGGAAAATGCTTTTGTGGAGGTGGCTGCTCTGGTCTAGCAGAGTTAACCCTGCATGTTGATATTGGCACTGGTGGGTCCCTTTGGAGAAAGAAAAAAGAAAGAAAATTAGAATTTTTTAAAAATGTTTATTTCATATTTATAAAGAAAAAACCCAACAAGCACAACATGAGATAGTGCTTTGTTATTAGTGTCTAGCATGTAATACTTGCTGTTTTGCCTGGTTTTCATCCCAGATCTTGCTCAAGTCTTGGAATTTACTGAATGAACTGAATTTTTCAACAGGAAAAAAGTACGTGAAGGGAAGATTATATTTTCAAGTCCTGATTTACAGATTTGTGTGGTGTAGCTGGAAAAGTGATGACTGAAAACCAAGCCGATTAGATGTTGGCTTTGCTGCAGATACTGGTGTTCCTGTACTGACCTATTCCCTTGGTACTGTGTCAGGATAAAAAATGTATCTTTAACTTAGGATCTCTAGATTATGAAATTGCAGGATTTCCTCTTTTCTATAATTCCAGTCTGTCGCTGTTGTCCTCAGGGACAGCGAGAAACACGGCACAAATTCAGGTCAGGAAAATATGGCTGAGCCCCATTTAATGAAAAACCCGTCTTTTTATAGTATGTTTCGCAATAGAGAAATGACGTTATTGGCCCTATTGGTCCACCACCTACCAAAGTGATAGGCTGAGCAGTATAACACCCATTTATAAATATTACACTCAATGAACCAAAACAATATCCGCAGTTTCCCACAGCAGCCTGCAGCAGCAAAATAGTTTACAAAATAGCAAACCGTTTCTTAGCTAGTCTGTGTGAGAATGGAGACTTTCACAGGAGGCTGTGAGAAGCTGGAAAATTTCTCTGCTAGCTTTTCTCTGCTACCTGAGTCCATGTCTATTTTTTTACATCTCCTTTGTACTGCAATAAGGAAACACATTGCAACAAATTTTTGCTAAATTAGTACTCCATTCTTGAAACTATTAAGATCTCTCTTGGTTTTTGCCTCCTTTGGAATTGCAGCAGTAGAAAGAAAGTCTGTTTTTACTGAGGGGTCACGCCAGGTCACAGCCTAGGATATTAGTGCAGGCTGCAGAGGGGAGACACTTGGCTCAGCTCAGCCAGCTGGAGCGCAGGGCTGGTTGTGTTACCTCACGAGTGTGAGACTGCTCCCTGCTCATTCTAGTTGTGCTCAGGACATGAAGCCCTGGAATACAGACAGTGGCCTGTTTTTGAGGGGGATGTCTCTGACAGAGGAAAGGGAATCTTCTGCTCCTGACAAAGCTTATTGAATTACTGTTCTCCATGAAGAGGTGGGGAAAGTAGCATGTTGGGTTGTTGAGTAGGACTAACAGTGGAAATTCAGTTCATAGTAATTTTGAATCTAAAAAGAAAGAAAAAAAAACCTTGTAAACCAAGCTATCTTTCATTTTATGCATACATTATGTACCTCAGGAAAAGTACTATACAAATAGCTTGGCGATTTTTTTTTAACATGGTGGCAATTTTTTATACTTCCACCTATAAAACTGTGATCTTTCCAATCATAGAATTCAAAAGATGCCCAGAAGGCATCAAACAGTTTTTCTATATCTAAAAGTGTAATAATATCAAGGTTTTATACTATTGGATAGTCTGGTGGTTAAAAGAAAGATCACATTGCAACAAGAATCTGAGATGTGCCTTATAGTTTTTCCCTCCCAGTTTGCACATGTGATATACAATTTTAGAACTGCACTAACTTAGCTTGCATGATGGCAAGCATGTAAATTTTGTGAAGGAGATTAAGGTGATTCCATATTTTAGGGTAGATGGAGGAAATGTTCTTTATGCGATTTGTAAGTGTGGCTTGGGGGGATTTTAGCCTCACTTTCTGAGGAAATGAAACTGAGGTATTGGCCAAGCCAGCCAGTGGTGCTTTTCCCTACCAAAAGCTTTGTAACACTTTGACAGTTTCAACTAATTAGTCAGGAGGACAGGGGCCTGTAGAGGGGGAAATGCCTTGTTACTGCTGACAAGTGAAGGGGAGAGTGCAGGGGGATGCCAGTGCTTATTACACATCAGAAAGTCCACAGGGGTGCACATCCTGAGACCAGAAGGCCCAATAAGTCAGGATCTTTGGGGTTGCTGCTCTCCAAACTACTAGTTTGTGAAAAATTGTGGATATTTGCTATGAGCTATTAGCAGGATGAGCGGGATGTAATGGGGTGAAAAATTGATGAAGTAGCCAAAAGTGTGCAATTGGTAAGTCTGCTGTATGACCTCATCTGCCACATATGAGTTGTCAGAACCTTACTTCTAACCAGTGTCAGTGACTCATTGACACATTGATCTTCTTTTTTGTTTCATGTAAAAGGGAGTTTAAAGCAGCGGGAATGTTGTGTTCATAAGTGTTCTTACTCTTGTCTTTATTTCAGTAATATGTCTGATGCTCTGGCAAATGCGGTGTGTGAGCGCTGCCAGATGCGGTTCGATCCTGCAGAGAGGATTGTGAACAGCAATGGGGAGCTCTATCATGAGAACTGCTTTGTCTGTGCTCAGTGCTTTCGGCAGTTCCCAGAGGGACTCTTTTATGAGGTGAGTTCTCAAATGGGTGGAATAGATATAGCTCTGGTAAAGTGCAAGGGATTAAGTGAAGATTCTAGCAGAAGTATGAATTCTCACCTTTCTTGCATGTTTAATTTCTTAGCCGTAAATGTTTGTTGGCATTTTTTGAGGAGCTTCCAACTTAATTTCTGCTTTTTTTTTTCTTACGTATTCCTTCAGTAACAGCAAAAACTGCTCTTCGGGTAAGAGGCATTTCAGAAAGAAAATAAAAAGTGTTTTGTTAATCATCACAGAATCACAAAATGGTTTGGCTTGGAAGGGACTTTACAGATCATCAGATTGCAAACCCTGCTGTGGGCAGGGCCACTTTCCACTGGCCCTGTGGCGCCTGTTGGCGCTGTCCAACCTGGCCTTAATATTTCATTAGACATGAGTGAATTTGTGTCTTTATTTTTAGACATATTGTACCGAACTGTTCCAGTTGGGCAACTGAAATAAGTGAATTAATTTAAAAGTTACGATGAATTTTTTTTACAGAATATGCACAAGCACGTATTTTGAATAACACATTATTTTAAACTTGCTATATTTTATTTTGACTGAGTTTTAGCCTCATGTAGGAGTAGTAGTTCTGAACTAAACAAAAGCAAAAATGAAGTTAAAGGCAACTATAGGAAAAGGCCTGGGGTATTCTTCAGGATTTTTACTGTCTTGTAGCAGCATTGCTATTAATTTAGCCATGCAAATTCACCATGAGGCTGAAGCCATATGTGGATATTTCTTTAAGGAGAACCTTTAGGAGTTGAAAAACAGGTGTATAGGGTGCTAGAACTGGAAAGCTTGACTGACCTTGGCTAAATGGTCAATGGAAAATCATGCTGAACATAATTTACATGTCAAGATGTAAAAGTAATTCAGTTATTCATGAGGGTTCCTTCTCTCTTGTTCTGTTTGCAGTTTGAAGGTAGGAAGTACTGTGAGCATGACTTCCAGATGCTGTTTGCTCCTTGCTGTGGGGAATGTGGTAAGATGTGGCAAATAACAACACAAAGGGGTGGCATCTACAGGGCTGTGCAAAATTCACAGCATTGCTGTGGCATCCAGCCTTGGGCTGGAATTGTTAGGGTCATTTTAAGGAGCCAGAAACTCTGGATGGGTACAAAGCATGATACCAGCAGTGATTTAGGGTTATCCTGGTTGTGGGAATAATTGGGGTTTTTCAAAAGTTAAGCTGTGATAGTATTTATGGAACTAAAGTGGTAGGACTGTGAAGGACAGTAGATTTTGATAAGACTACTTTCTGCATGCATCTCGTGCTTTCCTTTTGCAGGTGAGTTCATTATTGGGCGTGTTATCAAGGCAATGAACAACAACTGGCACCCAGAATGTTTTCGCTGTGAGCTCTGTGATGTAACCCTTGCTGACCTGGGTTTTGTGAAGAATGCTGGCAGGTAAGATGGAGCAGGAGGTTGGAAAGTTTTATCCGTGTGTTATTGATACAGCAGTGAGATGCTGAGGGCAGTCAGTTAATTTTACACTGAGAAGGAAAGCTTGAAAAGGTACAGAAGAAACTTTAAAGAATAACCTGATAGGTGGGAAATTCTTCATCCCATGGAACATGCAGAAACCTCAAATTTTAGTTGCTAGTGGATGGCTTCTGGAAAAGAAAGGGATTTCAGGCAGAAGATAGATTTCAGGGATTTCAAGGCAGAAGGCTGCATAGTAAGTGAGAAAATCGATTACACGATCTCAGGCAGGCTGTTTATCAAGTAAGCTGCTGAGCAGGAAATGGAGATGTAGCAAAACGCCAAAGAATAACACAATGATTACAGCAAAGTCTTTTCAGCCTATGATTCCGCTTGTCTTCAGAAATCATTTATTTTAAATTCAGAAATATAAAAATGAATCCTTGAGGTTGATTAATGCGTTATTTCAGAAATAAGAAATAAAAACACAAAAGGGAGTTTATACAAATGCATACCATTATAAGAAAATAAAACAATCCAGCAGTTAGCAATGTTGCACAATTCAGAGTTAATTTTAAGCTTTCATATGTTAAGAGCAAAGTGTAGTAGTTACCTAGCATTTATATTTTCACTAATTAAGAGTGAAGGAAGGAAGAAAAGGTCATATGCTTGTACCTGTCCAGCAGAGTGTCCTCTCAACTCCTTCTTCTTTTTCATACTGCATGCAACCTCTGTGACTTCATTTTTTGAGCTGGGCATAATTGACTTTTTTTTGGTTCGTAAGCTTGCTAGAAGGGGCTGGTGGAATAGCTTAGGGTGTTTTGGGAAAGCAGTCAGGATAAAAGCAGTTCAAGCAAGATAAAGTATGCTTGATTTTGTAATTTGTGGACCAAATCTAAAATGGTAAGGAACTTGTTCCTGAAAGCATAGCAGAGAGATAGGTGTGTGTATATACATAAGAATATATTTCATCTGTTACATAATTTCCTGTAATATTAATCTCCATAACATTGAAGCAGTCTTCTAGTAAATATTACTGGAAATTCTTGCAGGTTTTTTCCCTTTTTTCCCTTTTCTGTACCTGGTCTACCCTAGTCTGCCTGTCACTTCCAGGTATATTCTGCTGGATGCAATTTGTCTCTGTGAGAATAAAGATAATCCCTACTTTATCCATAGTGAAGGAATAGTCCTGCTTGATAAGTACAAAAAAGAACTGTAAACAATCTTAAAGCTAGGAATCTTTTCTGTCTTAATTCCAGTCCAGGCTGGGTTCATTGCATCATTCTGGTCTTTTTTTTTTCTTGTCACCATTTAGTAATGATTTTCTATTTCATGTAAACATGTCAAATTCAGGGACTTGAACATGATGTGCAAATGTGGGTTTTTTTCATCAGGCAGATCTATCTCAGGAGTGGATCTCTATTGCTGGCACAATGTGAAATTTTAAATAAGGTGTATGCATTGTGCAGAGGAAGCACTGAGTGCTTTGGGAATTATTTCTTAAAAAAAAAAAAGAAATACATAGGTCCGTTTCCCTCTTTGCCGCTTTCCCTGTTCCTAAGTGCTCAACCCTCAGTTTCATTTCTTGGAAATCAATAGAACTGTCCTTCTCTTTGCAGTTTCAGGAATACAAACAAATGTGTTCTCTATGGTCAGAGGGGTTCTTGTTAATGGCAGTCCCATAAAAACAACAGAACTTCCCTTCATAGGATGTGTTTGACTCTGAGTGGACTGTCTTGCTGCACATTTGTGCTCTCAGCTGGTTTTGGTGGAGGAGAGTGTTATTAAGACAAAGCACCAAGAAGAGTCATGTTCACAGTTCAGATTTAGCACTTAGTGAGCTTTCATTTGTCTTACCCTCATATGTTTGAAGCAACATTACGGTCTTTTTAATACAAAACAGATTGCACAAAGCCTCACGGAATTTCTCAGCTACAAAAAAGTACATGATGGGGTCGAATGCCCCGTTGAGGCTGGTGAGGCAGGAAGCGATGCGATTGCTGAGGGCCAGGAGACGCTGTGTTTCACAGGAAGATTTGGTCCCGATGTAATGAAGAATATAAATGTAGCGATTGACATGATAAGGTACAAAGCAAATCAGAAAGATCATCAGGACCATGATGATCATTTTGACAGCTTTTTCCTTCAGGTGTTTCTCAACTCTGTTCCCGCTCTTCAGGCTTTGGATGATGAGTAAGTAGCAAGTCACAGTAGTAACAAAGGGGAAGGTGAATGCCACTGCTAAGGACACGAGGGCATGACGTGAAGCCTTTTCTCTGTAGAGCTGCAGGCAGACAGTTGTGTTTTTCATCTGGACTGTCTGCACACTGAGCAGTAGAGGTGCCATTGCCACACCAACGATAACCCACAAAAAGACACATGCCACATGGGCATACTGAGACCTGCGGAGCTTGATGGACTTCACAGGGTGCACAATGGCCAGGAAACGGTCAACACTGATGCACATCAGGAAGTAGATACTGGCATACATGTTGAGGTAAAAAAGGAAGCCAGTGAGTCTGCATGGGATCTCACCAAATGGCCAGTGGTTACCAGAAAAATGGTATACCAGCCGGGTGGGAAGTACCAGCACGAAGGACAGGTCAGCCACAGCAAGATGCATCAGGAAAACATTGGCAGGTGTGCCTGACTTTTGGTCCCGGATGAAAAGCCAAAGAGCCAGGGCATTGCCAGCAAAAGCCAGGATGAAGTCGAGAAAGTAGAAAGTGGCGAAAAGCATGTTCTCAAGGTGTGTCTCTTTGCCACATTGCTCTGATGTTTCCAAAGGGAAATTTGATTGATTTGAGCAATTGAAGAGCAGGTTTGAATCTGCTGGCCCATTCATTTTTCCCCTGCTTTGAAGAAAAAAACCCAAAAAACTAAATCTGAAAAAAATCAAGACAGTATATTACAAAAGAGCCTGGGTTTGTGGAAAACAAACAAAAAAACCCAACAAAAGTTGCAAAACCCCACACATGAAAGTCATCAATGTCTCCTGTTTGCTAGCATCAGTATTTAGTATGACAGGTCAGTCTGAATTTAAACCTTGTATTAAAATAATGAATACCTTCTGCTCAGCTGGATTTACCAGAGCACTAATTCCTGTAGAAGGAGCCCTAATGAAGTGCTGGCTAGCTGGTGATGAGCTTGTCTCCAGCCTGTGCTGAGGTCACTTGTATAACCAGGTAGTGAGATGCTTGTGTCCCTGGCTAAGAGGAGTAGGATTGAGTTCTGTGTGTCTAACTAGAAAGTATTTGCCGTGTTTCGATTTGAAAGCCCGATTCAGGATTGAGGAGTTCCTGATGAGTCAGCTTTTCTGAGCACAGATATCTGTTGTAAGGTGATCTAGATTAGAGTATCTGTCTTGTCCTTAGAAGAGATAAAAGACAAGTGAAGTACTGCTGTTATTAAAAAAATTCACAAGGTTCCTGAAAACATGTGAGCATAATTTTGGTCATTTTAGACCAAAATTATTTGGTCTAATAATTTGCCTCTGTTTAAGGCAAATACACCTAGTTCCAGTATAGGAGGAAACTTTTCAGATGGGTAGCAAACATTTCATTTAATACCAGATTGGCTCAGGGAAGATTTTAAATAATGTCCGTGCTCTCAATCACCTGGTAAAGTGTCAGCCTTCCCTGCAGCTTTTATCTTCCTACATAGCTCTCTCATTTCCTCCCTCAAAAGCCCAAGCTCCACTGTAGCTTATCCAGGGCCTTTTCCAAATAGCACCTTAGTAAAACTGATCTTAACTTTGCTAGTCTCTGTTTGCAATGTCCTGAAAAGCATCACTAAGAAGTGTGACCGGGTGTTCTGAGCACCTACCCATGGCTTTTTATACATTGCTCACCTGTGGTTATAGGTGGTAGGGAAATATGGGCAGTCTGAAATTCCAGCATCGTCTCTATTACTTGGATTCCTCAGAAGTGTTACGGTATGTGCAGCAGTACCTCCACTGTGCTCACCATTGCATTTTATACTGACTGACTATTTCTCCATAATATTCAGTAAATACTTAAATACATCCATTATGCACTGCGTCCAGCTCCCCAACAGAACTCATTGTTCGGATGTCTAAAAATAGTGGGTTCATAGAAAAACCAAAATGGGATTGAAGACAAACAAATATATTGGAAAATGTAAGAAAATGCAAGGTAATTAATATGTTCAGTTTGGCTGCTGTTACTTTCAAGTGAACAGAAAACTGGAATAGCTGGAGATTAATGTGCTGGATCACTTCTATTTGGTTCACAGCTGAAGAGGCAAAGTCAACAGCAGGGAGAATGGATGAAATTCAGAAATTGAAAGTTCTTCCTATGGCCACAGAGGGCCCTTCTTACCTATGCATTGCCTGAATACCCTTCTGGATTTGAGTATTTGTAACAAGGTGCTATCTTGCCATTACTTGAAATTGCATGTGCAAGGAAGACTGTACAGCCCTTTTGTCCTTACCTATAAAAATACTTGTGAAATTGTGCTTTCACATACAAAAGGAAAATTCCCTGCTGTGGGTTTTTTGTGTGAAGAGTTTACAGAGGAGGCCATAATTTTTTTGTTAATAGTATTAATTTGTCCCTTACCAAGCAAAACCTGCAAGTATTCTTGAGTGCAAGAGTTTAAAGTTTGTATGGAATAGTAACATTGACTCACTTGCCCTCCATGGAAAGAGTTATTTTAAATGTATATTTTTCTGTTGCATACCAAAAGAGAAACACATCAGACCATGCCTTTTTACTGGCTGTTAATTTGCAATGGTGCATATCACCCCATGTTCTAGCTATTAAGCCTTTTTTTGTGTCAGGCCCATTGTTTAATTATGCTTTTCATCTGCAAAAAGTGTAAATCAGGTGATCTTTATGTCAGGGACAGGGTGATCTGATGGCTAAACATTGCTCTATCCATGGTTGTGACACATGAGCAAGCAGTAAACACTGCCTTGCAGCAGCTGAAAAGACAGAAACTTGGGTTGTCTGGTGGAACAGGCTGGGATGGCTCTTGTCTTACTGATAATGCTTTAAATTGGTTCCCAAAGTGAAGGACTAGGCAGACTGTTCCCTGGTTACAAGCTAATTATTAGGGGTTTAGCAGCATAATATGCCAAACCAATTCTATTTGAGCTGATTTCCAAAGGAGGATCTGGGAAATTCAGATTCAGCTGTGTGTCAGTGCCAGACTTAGAATAGGCAAGACTTCAAAGTTGAGAGTTTTATCATCATTGATGACAGCACTGAGTGTGCTATGGATTTCTATACAGACATTATTTCAGTGCAAAATGCTGTGGTTTGGAGTAGAAAGGAGAATGTCAGAGCTATCTGGAAGCCGAGTATGTCAGTGTCAGGAAGAGAGAGGCTTAGAACTAATGATAAAATTGAAATAGATTCATTCTTTGCAAATGACAGCCTTCATAGGAGAGCTGCTGTTATCTAATTCACTTTTTAGAGCAAGATGAAGTGAGATGTTTTTCATTGTCTGGATAGAAGTTGTAGAAAAGGGAAGTGGTCCTCTTTCTAATTTTGCTTATATTTTAAGTTAGGAGGAAATTTTAATTACAGCTTTAATATTTTTTTTTGTAATTCTACTTATTGGGTGAAAACAGTCGTATAGCACTTGAGTAGGTTTGGAAAAAAGCCAACATGTCACTAGAATTAATTTTTGGGCTTATTTATATGTTTTCAACAAAATTCTACAGCTTTATAAAAGTAATAATTCTCTGTCAGTGTGTTCTCTAGAAGGTGTTAAAAGCCCTTTGTGGTTATATGCAATTCTGCTCCTATTCTCATTGAATTTATCCTATAAATTTAAAATAAAGGTATTTAGGGTTTTTATGCTTATAGACAAAGCACTGGGATTCCTATAGTCTGTATAAATGATAAGAGCAAACTAGAAACCATTCCAAATAACCTAGAATATGTAGTTTGTGTTAAGCTATATGGTGCAAGAGGCTTTCATTCCACAGACAGAAAACTCCTTTAGGAGTCTGGCTCATTAGCCAACAATTTCTGCTTGGACTGCACTCTTGATGTTGTGTGAATATTTAGTGATTTATGTATTGCTAAATAGAGCACTGTTCTGGAATGAGCCATTATCCCAGGCCTCCCAGGGCTGAGCTGTAATGGGGATGTCACTGCTCATTTGAAATGCATGCACTCTGACCATATTTCATGCCCTGTTTCTCTTCTCCTCAGAAACAAGCAAGAGAACAATCCACAAGGCTGTCAGTATGGACATAACACAGTCACTCTTTTAGCAGATGCTCTGTCTGTCATTAATGAAAGAACTAGCAGGAGAAATCTTTAGATCATTGTACTCAGTTACCTAGCCAGTTTGGAGCTTTTGTTTGCCCACTGCAGATAAACTTGACCTATATGTTAGGGTTTGTGGTGGGTATCAGAAACTCCTGTTCTGGCTCTCAGCTAGAGGAGTTTCTGGTATGACTGTACTGGTTTGTGCGTTTTTATGATTATGAGTGTAGTGTCTTGTCAAATGAGCATTTCCTATTTTTCACTTAAAGTACTCTTCATTAGAAATAGTCCATTTCTGGCTGAAGCTATTCTTCTGAAAATCACTCTGCTGAGCCCATATTTCAGCTGTAATACTTGGTTTTTGTGATCATCAAAGCAGTGTCAGAGAGCATTGGACGTACCATACAACTGGCACAAATGGATATACATTAGATAAAAAAGTTTGAAAACCTTTTTTGTTTTGAAGGAGTGATGTAAAGAAAGGAGAGGAAATTATTCTTTGAAGTTCAAAAAATGCTGCCTATTCTTAGGTTTAGACATTTGTGTTATATTCATCCACCAGTATGTGTTCTGCTCTTCACTCACACCAGCTAAAACTAATGCCATTAGGAAAGCTCCTAAAAAAGGAACGCTCTTAAAGCCCCTATTAACAAAAGTTTGTCTCTTACCTCTTTACTATGCAGTCTTGTAGGTGGAGTATAGGGTCCTTTTGGGGAATATCTCAACAAACTCCTGATGAGAGCAAACTAGGTAGATGCAGAGTAGAGCAAACAAGATGATCCCAAGAGAGTGCTCAGTTGCAGAGCTGCTGAGGGCCGAGAGGGTAGCCCCTCTATATAGAGTCCTCCTTGCTCCGATAGCACGTTATCAGCTCAGTCACACAACACAGCAGGGGAGAGGACGTCCCAGCACTGAGGAGCAGTCTTCATCCCAGCTGAGCTGTTGGCACTGGGGCTGCTGCTACTGGTATAGATATAAGCATCCTGCATGAATATTCCAGTGTTCAAGGTGCTTACTGAAGGCTGCTAATGAACCCCTAGCCCGAAACACAGAATCTTTGGAGTCCCCTGATTATTTTAGGAGGCTGGAGAGATGCATTGTTTGGGGGCAATCTAGTATTAATGGACACAACAGGACGTTTCAGAACGGGGTAATTCCATAATGGTAGGAGGGGGGAGGGGGAGGGAGAGGGGAGGCTGCTATGGTAACAGCTTAGCCTGTCCAACACTTCACTTTACTTCCAATAGAGAGAGTCTGTGGGAGAGCAGAGGGCTTGTGAGTGGGGAGGGGGTTGATAATGGTTTATCAGTGCAAATGGCTGAAGGCATCTCATTCAGCTGAATGAGAGAGGTCTCTTTCAGGACACTTGCTTCAGGGTCCTCATGTCCAGCCCTGTATAATTACTCTGCGTTTGATAGTGCTGAATAAAATTGATGCCTTTATGCTGAGATGAGCTCAGCTGCATGTTTTCTTATAATGGGGTGCTGTCTGCTTTTTCTGGACTCCGTCTGGGTGAACAGTACTTCCAGCCCTGGACAGAGATACTTACTGATAGGAGGGCTCAGATTTGGAGAGAATAATAATGATACTTAGCACTTGGGTGCCTGCCAGCTGAGAGTCATAAAGGTTTGAAGCCTCACAACAACATCTGTGTTGTATTCTTATCCCCATTTCATAGATCAAAGGGTAAGTGATTCATCATGGCAGAATTTTGAAAAGGGCCCTGTGAAGAATCCACTACTTCATCCATAAATTTACCCTTTCAATTTGAACTTTTTCTTTTGTCTGATGTGTTTTGAGAATGACCTGTAAATCTCAGTGAATATTTGACATAGTGATACAGTGAAAGGAATTAAGCAGACTTGTTGGTTTTGAGACGAAGCAACCCACAGAAGTTATTCTCTTTCATTTTTCTTTTATCATAAATTCTTCCCAGCCTACAGCATTACAGCTAGAGGGATAGGTAATAGGCAAGTAAACTGAACAGCTTCTCCTCAGAGCTCCTAAATATTGGGATAAAATTGGTGGCTTCCATGAGCCTTCACAAGTTTTTTATGCCTTTGCTTGAGCTTTTCTACCAGAAATTTGGGTTATCTGCCTGTTTAGAAGTGTACCTGTAATGTGTTCAAGAACATGTGCTAGGAACACACCTGCTTTTACCACATAAAACTCCATAGTTCTTAATTTTCTTTAATTTAGGAGTAAAAGGAATTTGTAGGCAAGAAGAGGTCTCTTGTTTGTCCTAGATATTGAAGACTAAGAAATCCAACCATGGTAAAAGCAATGCATTTTGGTTTGGTACATTTTATTCTCTCTCCTTGACTCCCTCCCAGTGCTGTAAAGCCCCTGTTATGGTTGGATCCATTAGTAATAGAGAGAGGGTGTTGCCACTTTTCCTTGTCCGGCTATCAGAAAAGGTCTAGAGGGTTGGAAAGGATCACTAGAAGAATGACTGGGTGATATCCCTGATGGCATATAAATCAGTGAATGTTGGAAGAGTATTCTGAGGAAATACAACTGTGTGACTGCTTCATACTCATATTCTTCTCTGTGCAACTGTAGGGAAATATTGAATACCAAACTGACTTATGTTTAGTCTATCCTCAGAAGATAGTTCTGTTACATAAAGTACTTCTTACAGTATGCACTATATGTTGTTTTAGGAGAAAGAGTTTTTTAATATTTTCTTTCCGTTACTTTGTTCAACCAGGCATCTGTGCAGGCCATGCCATAACCGTGAAAAAGCTAAGGGGCTGGGCAAGTACATCTGTCAAAAGTGCCACTTGATAATTGATGAGCAGCCTCTGATGTTTAGGAATGATTCCTACCATCCAGATCACTTCAACTGCACCCACTGTGGGTATGTTGTCATACTGTAAACTCTGACAAAAAATGAGAGAGACAAACAGTTCAGTCAGCAGTGCAGTCCTTCCTAAGGTCTAAACTTTGCTGCCTTCACATTGTTGAGCAAATAGAAATTGTGTAAGGAGAAACTGAAATAAGTTTGGAAAAAATACAGGAATTTTAGTTTTATTGCCATTCAATGTTCTCTTATTCTAACATTGGATAATGTTAGTTTATAATGAAAGTGAAAATAGTTTCTTAGCATGAACTTCTCTGAAAGGCTGTGTGCAGATTACCATAGTGGAATTTTCCAAAGATAGCAGATGCCAGGCTGTCTGAAATAGCTTAACTTTGGATTCCTGCATAGAAAAAAAAAGATGGCTTGATGAGCTGTGTCAGTCTTGTGGCACAGTCCATTACCATGCTGATACCTGTCTGACCTGAATTACTTACCATGAAGGCATTTTAACTGGGCACAATATTGCCCATAATGGGTAAGAATCCAAGTAAATGTCTCAGTATTAAGCACTGCTAGGATGGTTCTTGTACCTGAGCTCTCCCATTCAAAGATACCTCGAGTCTTAGCATGACACTACAATGTTCCATGTAAATGCACCTCATCTTTCTGTGAGACTATATAGCTGCAGACATGATGTCCCACATATGTTCTTGTCTGGCAAACTGAGAAAACAATTTTAGAAAGATGAGATGAGAATAACTGTGTTTCACTGGCTAAACTTAATGACTGCATTTGTAGCATGAATGTTGCCTAGGTTAACTTCCAAATTTAGTCTTCCAAAACTACCTTCTGGGCATTGAAGAGTTTCCCTTGGTGTTCTTACTCCATGTTTGTGTTCCCAGGAAGGAGCTGACTGCTGAGGCCCGGGAACTAAAGGGGGAGCTGTACTGCCTGCCATGCCACGACAAGATGGGGATCCCCATCTGTGGAGCCTGCCGCAGGCCCATCGAGGGCCGGGTCGTCAATGCTCTGGGGAAGCAATGGCATGTTGAGGTGAGGCCTGTCTGAATCTCAAACTTCCTTCAAGAGCTGGTTTGGAAGAGGACTAGTGCTGGTTGGAAGCTGTAGACATGAAGGTGGTCTGTAATATATGAATTCAGACAAAACCCACTTGCTTATGTTTCAGATTGTCTTCACTTTTTGTGAGTAAATGAGTTACAGCAGGGCCATCAGGGTTCCTAAGAAAGCTGTGTTTTCACGACTGCAATAGACTTTCTTTTAAAATTTGTAAAGATTCTTGCAGAATAGGGTTCACTGAACAGCATCTACTTACTAAAAAATTCACATATTTTCTACGATGTACTTAGATTTATCCTCTCCAATTCCAGTTATCAGGCACATAACAGGGTTGGAATTTTTACTGCAGGGTGAGCCAGTGCAATTTGTGCTTTTTAAGCCTTTTCAGCTCATTGTTTCTATAACTTTCAGCTGAGTCGTCATAACTTGCTCTGAAGATTTTTAGTGATCTTTGTTTCAGTCATTTATGCCTCTTAGGAGAGGCATCCCTCTGAGAGACATGCTGCTGCTCATTTAAAGTGTATTCATACCAACTATCTTTATGTTCCTGCTTCTCTTACCTGAAACAAGCGAGATAATAGTCCACAAGTCTGCCAGGATGGACACAAGATGATTGCCCTTCCAGCTGGTCTTCCACCCATTTTTAATACAACTCTTAATTACTATAAATAGGCTAAATATAACCTTTTTTCACTTCCATAAAGATATTTTCTGTCTGTGCTTCATTAAAGCATTAAGAGGTAACAGCTTTAAATGGAAAGAGTTAGATTTAGATTAGATATTGGGAGAAATCCTTCCTTGTCAGGGTACTGAGGCCCTGGCACAGGCTGCCCAGAGAAGCTGTGGCTGCTCCATCCCTGGAAGTGTCCACGGCCAGGTTGGAATGAGATGAGTCTTAAGGTCCCTTCCAACCCAAACTGTTCTGTGATCAAGTGTCATGTATTGAGCTACAATTTATTGCCATGTTTTTTCCTGGTGATGGGAAAGTTGTTTTGCCTTCCATGGAATGTTTTTTTTTTTCTTCTACAGCATTTTGTTTGTGCCAAATGTGAGAAGCCATTCTTGGGGCACCGACACTATGAAAAAAAAGGGCTAGCCTATTGTGAGACTCATTATAATCAGGTAAATTCTGCCATCTGTGCTGTACCTACAGACTGGCAAATGCTTTTTTATGTTTGATATATGCAAAGCTATGCAGATTTTGCATAATCTGAATTTGTAGAGGCAATGAAATATTAAGAAATTAGTCAGACTTAACAGAAAAAGAACAGTTTTTCTTGGTGGGTAAAAAAGTGATGCTGAAAACAGAATAGAAATGTCTTGGAGATACTGATTTTAATTTGTGCCATTGAGAGAAAATCAATGACCGTGGGTTACAATTAAAATCCCTGTAATTGTACTTCTAAAGTATTTGTGTGGGCTTCTTTGATAATTACTTGCTTCTGTGGGCCTGAGGCAATTGTTGTGTTGTCTAAAACATAGAAAAGTAGATCAATTTAAAAAAAAAACATAGAAAAGCAAATCAAACCCTGTTTGTTTGGTATGATTCGACTGAACAACTTTTTGGTTTGGTATTTTCTTCTCTCAGATAAATGACTCTTTCATAAGCGGTGAGTGTTGCTGTTCTGATAGTAGCTGTATTTTAGCAGTAGTTTTATTTTGGTGTTTATAGTTAAGCATCATGAGATGTTTTTCTACAGTAAGCATCATATTCCACCCATCCTTTCTTCTCCAACTGCCACATATACAGGACTTTAAGATCCCATGACAGTACTAGAGTGTAAGGCATAAACAAAAAAGGTTTTGTAGTATTTACTGGTATGAGATCCAAAGGAACACAGACTATTTGGCAAATGTATGAGAAGTTATTCTGAAGATTTAAATTGGTATATTTGGGGGCCACTGCAGTATCTGGGAGTTCTTTGATTATTAGGATTTAATGTTTACACCAGCTGTGTAATTTGGGGAGCATGAGTAGTCAACAACATGAGTTCCTATTCTTATTTCTTTTTTTCTGCAGCTCTTTGGAGATGTCTGCTACAACTGCAGCCATGTGATAGAGGGAGATGGTAAGATTTGTTCTCTCCTTGTTTTTGGTTGCTGTCCTTGGTTCATTTGTTAGTGCAGCTGTTGCAGTCCCACAGTTGCAAGACATCAGTGTTTGTTTTCACATATGGCCTCATTTGAATTTGGATGTAAATCTGAGTTCAAGTATTCTGTCAGTTTCCTCTTATTTGGTACTTTTACTTTTGCAGTGGTATCAGCTCTTAACAAGGCCTGGTGTGTGAATTGCTTCTCCTGCTCCACCTGCAACATCAAGCTCACACTGAAGTAAGTCAGTATTTATATTTTGGACCATGTGAGACATTTGCCCCTAAGGCAGGGCATCAGCCTGGAGGAGCCATGAGCCAGTGCTTCTCTGAAGGCCAGTATACTTCTTCTTTGTGGGAGCAGGTGCTTATAATTCCACTGATTTCAGCACTGAAAGGGGTCTGACACTCAGCATCCTCTCTGATTCATTAATCTGTTCTATGAGGAGGTTGGGTAAGATGGGAACTCATCCAGCAGTATAGAGGGAAGGCTCTGAACTTTGCCTGTCCTGAACAACCTGCAGCCTCCGTGTCTCCTTAGCTCTAGTTGCTCCCCTCAATGGCAATATTTGCTGTTGCATAGATTATTTTGAAATAAAATACTATGCTATTTACCTTAAATATCTAGAAGAGGGACAGAAAGAAAAGCAATCCTACATTTTTCCTTTCTCAGGTTCAAACCCTTATCCTACTGTACTAGATTGGCTCCACTGATTATATGAAGGAGCTCTGATTCGTCCCAAAGGGGACCTCTGAAGTGACACTTGCATTCTATGATAACAGAATTATTATTCTAGACTGTTGCATGCAAATATATAGCAAAATCTTGTTCCTTATTTACCTAGTGATACCAAAGACCTCCGTTCACTGGTAACCCAGTCTCTGTATTTGCATTACCAGATGAGGAAATGCGTTGTTTTATAAATGGAGTAGAACATTAGCAATAACACTGATGTAGATGCATGGAGATTTGAATTAGTGAAGCATATAGTTTGGAAATACCATTTTAGTAACTGTTCTTTGTGTTAAAGGAATAAATTTGTGGAGTTTGACATGAAACCTGTATGCAAGAAGTGCTATGAGAAATTCCCTCTGGAGCTGAAGAAACGCCTGAAGAAATTGTCAGAGCTGGCATCCAAGAAGACCCATCCTAAAACTTTAGATTTAAACTCTGCTTAAACACATCTGTCAGTCTCCTGATACACTCAATACAAGCTGCTGCTCACTGCAGCTGTTGATTACAGAAGCAATTACTAAGAAGTGGAACCAAAGATAAGTAGTACCTTCCCCGGCTTCTGGTGATGTCTCTTGCATTGAGACTGTCCCTTTTCTCAAGCGATTGTCTATTAACACTGGCAGGAAGAGGGATATCATTTATGCTTGAGCAGTGTGCAGGGTGATTATTAATTTGCTACTAACATTGCATTTTGCCTTTGTGGAGTTATACACAGTCTTTCTTTCCTCAGTTAAACTGTATGACTCTTTCCACTCCTCTAGTCTAAGGAATTTGGAAAAAGTGTTAGAGTGTAGGGCTGGAAGAAACATCAGACTTGCTATTTTTCAATCAGAGTATCAAAATTTTTCTTCTTCCTCTGAGTGAAGAAATTTTTAGGTTTTTTTAATATATAGGCAAGTATTTTGAAAGTTGTCACATTTTGCTGCATGCAAAATGTTCTGGTCTTTCTCCAGATTCCTGCAGAGAATATATGGGTGCCCTGCAGTACTTCTGGTTTGTAGGTTTACTGGACAAGCCCAGGAACCAATAGCTATGGCATCTGCACTGCCCACTTAGGCCCAGTGTTAAGGCAGCTAAGAAGTTTGCTTTGCTGCTTGCTTGCACGCTATAGAGATTTCAGCTGTCAAGGCCATGTGAGCTTCTTCAGAATAGTTGGGCTCTCCTTAAGGAGAAAGTGGCTGTGGGAAACTAAACATTTTATTAGAACTGACACTAAATTTCTTTGTTCTCTACTGCTACATGGCTGGTGGAGCTTCTAGTGGTCAACACGAAGTGTGTCCTGTCCACTGGCATAGCTGATATTTATTGAGGCAGTGTGGCTGGTGCATTGGTTATTCTTTTGCATAAGGAAATCGAATGGATAATACGGTACAAATTTAAGCACTTCAGTTTTCCCATGCTCACTTTATTTGCAAGCCAAGTATGTATTTGTTGGTCATGCTCCAGAAAGCCCAATTACATCAAGGAGTTTCTAATGTTTGCCATTTGTAGCAAATGTGGTGTTAGGCAGAAGAAAGCCCATTTTTCTTTAAATTTTTACCCAAATAAGAGTTTCCCATTCATCTTTCTTTTTAAGACCTGAGTGTAATTAAGGAGAAGATCTCAGACATGACTCTTAACATTCTCAAGCATATAGTCCTCCTCTGTTATTTTGCCTGTCACCAGTGAAGTTTCAGTGGTCCTACTGTCTACCACCACAACCCAAGGTGCTGAGAAATCTACTGGGTTTGGATATTCTCAATACTTCTTTAGAGGTGAGCCATCAGCAGTGCTGTTCCTGAGCCCACCTGCACAATGTATGATCCCCATGAGCTTTGGAGTCCCCTGGGGGTGACCCTCTTACTTCCTTGTGCTGAGCTAAGATGAGCAGCCTGAAAATCTCTTTCTGTGAACAGTTGTGAGACTGTGCCCGCCCTTTTGCAAGGCTGACAAGCCCTGGAGGACTACTGTCCTTTGCATGGTTTAAATCTTCTGAAAAATTGCTAGTTTAGTTGGTCAAATGAGCACAGCAGTTGGGCCTAGACAACACCCTGCAGCCCCAGGTGAATTAGGTAGCAAGAAGTTAAAGCTTCCCCACTTCATGTATGTGTGAGCAGCAATTGAATAGGGGCAATAATGTACCTTAGAATTGTGTTACCATGCTTGTTGGATCTACTACCCATGGAACTGCACCAGTGATATCACAGCAGTGGTGGGAAATCCTGGATGACAGCATGCAGATCAGAATCCCACATGTGAGACCATGTCTTAGATCTTCACTGCCTTTGCTTACTCAGTTTCCCTCAGCAGCTTTGCTTTTTGTTGCTGTAAATTACCATAATCTTCTAACTGGGTTACAATGTATCCACTTTAACAATGATGAGGGGATAGGCCTAATTTTAACAGTAAGCTCTTTCATCTTTTCCTGACCAATTTGCACTGTAGATTCCAGTGCATAGTAGCTGCTTGTGTCACTGCTTTAGGAGAACACATTGGCTATTCACTGTTCTCTCACCAGCCTTAAAATGGTCTTTTAGTTAAGGGCACAAAAAACAGCATGTCTTTTGGTGCAGTAGTGTGTGTGGCCCTGCAAAGACCCCTGTTTGCAATGAAACCTGTTGTTTGGCATTTTGTCATAGCATAAAACACTTGAAGTTCTGACCTAGGTGCAGCCCAGTATGTTATGCAGATTTGTCTCAGCATAAAGCATTCCAGTTTGTTCCTGTAATTGCAGTCCTAGGCCATGTTTAATGCTAAATCTGAGCAGCTGCATATCCCCAGCCTCCTGGTAATTGGTGGAGGAACACACAGTCACACATTTCTGGTAAATATGGAAGGACTAAGTAACTAGCAGCCAATAATAGGTAATATTCTTTCAGCAGCCGCTCTCACGTTCAGCAGTGGAAAGTGCATGTATGTGAAGGTGAATGGAATTACTTCTGTGCTGCCACTAAAGATTTAGATCTTCTCACCTTGTCTTATGTTAGAAATTTGGCATACCTAGAAAGCTTCAGAGTTCAAAGGAGTGTTGATACTATTCTCTTTGATAAGCTATTCAGTTCTCTAGGATTTGGAATATGACCTTATCTTCAGGATATTTTGCAAAGTTAGTCGGTGAAAAAAATCATTGTAATTCCTGGTCTCTATATTAGTGGAGGGTGATACTCTCTTAAATTATTAATTTTTCACAATTATTTTTCTTATACATCTGCTGCCCATAGCCTCCAATACGCAGTTACAGTAGTTTATATTACCAACAAACCTTTTGTGTGAGAGTGGAATTGAAAGATCAGGAGAAATAACTATAAATGTTTAAAAAAAATGCATCTTCCTCTACTTTTGTCAGTCTGCTTTTTAAAAACCAAGTAGAATATAGTGCAAACTTACAAGTTCTCCTTAGTGCCTTGGCAGGCTGACAGGTTGGGTTTTGTTTTCTTTATAATAAATACTGTCAAGGTGTGAGTCAGAAACAGACTGCATGCTTTTTTCATTGCTGTAAATAGACCTGCTGGCCAAATTCTTCCTAAGTATCACACCACTGGAGTGTAGAGATTTATATCAAGGTTGAACTTGGCTCAGAAATCTATACTTACTAAAAGTGTTGTCTCATACTATACATTTATAGTTTACATTCATATTTATACATAATTAAAATCACTAACACTCGCTGAGTACACTTGAAAATGGTTTTGCTTTTAGAAAGCATGGTATGTGAAGCTTGTTTGTATTCAAAGGGTATGCTAATCACTTGCAGCCATTCTTTATGGCACTAACCTGCTCTCTAGGATTTGTGTCCTGGTGTTTTTACAGCAGTCAGTGCAATGCTGGCAAACACTGGTCAGCCTTTCGTACAGAGAATTCCTGATGTGGCATGATTGGTGTTAGATGATATGACTGACACTCTTTCAGAAGTGATTGGATGGGGAAGGAATGAATTGCAGGAAAGCATGTAATAAACATGGTTGTACTAGTCTGTAAAGCACTGTTAAGTGCTGAGGGTATTAGACTGAGAAAAGAATTAGCAGCACCTTGCCTTGGTTCAGGCCTTGATGGGTTCTGCACCATGTAGAGCTCTCATTTTATCACACATTGTTTGAGCTGTCTAACCAAAACACATGATTGTGGACTGAAATGCTGTAATACTGTGCCTTTGTATGTTCTTGTATTAAAGTTAACTGTAATACATTTTAAATCGTCACACAAAAAGAAAGAAAAAAAATTTGTATGGTGTACAGTTAATACCATATTTTCAGTGCTTAGCCAGAGAGCATTACCCACTCTGAGGAACTCTGGGTTTGCCCAAACGTTAGGAACTGCTATGGTGAATTCACATTTTGGACTTGTGCTGCTTCTGTGGTGATGTGTTGGTTGATGAGGATGTGCAGAAAGGGGTATCATCCTTTTAGTGGCTGTCTTGTATAAATTGTGTTGTGTATTTAATGAGCAGATGGGATGCTATGATCATTTACAGGATATAGTGGATATTTGGTAGATCTGGGTTGCATGGATCTGGACCAAACATTCACTTGGTAAAAAAAGGACATTGTGGTTGATTTTTCTGCAGTCTTTATTTAAAAACCAGAAACAATACAGTTTGGCCACAAAATTTCTTTTTGTACAGGTGAATTGCTAAACATTTCTCACTTATAGGTAGTTATTTAAATCAGACACTGGGTGATAAAACCACTCTGGGTAATTAGACTCCAGCATTTCCATTGCCAGCAATGGACATTACAGCAGGAGCATCTAACTGCTTGCAGAAGGATCAGCTATTCTGACAGATGTGGCACTCATTTAGATGCACAAAGGGAGTGAGGCTTTTGCCTGCCACCCATATACAAAACTCCCACCAGCATTTGAATTTTGCACACACATGTCAGAAGGAACAAGAGAACCATTGTGCATCCATTGGCAAAGTTGAGAGATCAGGCAGAGCTGTGTTCCCGGCACTGCCAGATTGTGTGTCAAGGAACTTGGTGTAAATGGTTTAAGACATATCCATGTTTCACTGGGAGGGAGGAGTACTTGTTCTGAGGGGGAAGCAGCTAAGCTTACTCCCACCATAGTGCATATCTGCTTTACACACTCAGAGCACACTTTGGTTCCTGTGGCACCAAAGCTGTGTTTCTACAAAGCTCTGAGAGATGAACAAATGCTGAATCAAATTTTACCACTCAAACTGTCTGCTAGACAGGAAACAGAAAAGATCAGGAGAAATAAAGCTATTATTCTTGTCTTGTGAAGTAATGCCTGCATAACTCCAAACAGAACATTTTTGTAGAGCAGAAAAGTCTTTTTTTCAGCAGACGTCTGTTAGACTGAATTCTTCAGTTCTGATTTGCACTGAATAGCTCATCTATATCTTGAAATAGGAGCAACTAAAAGTGATGGACCCAAACCCCAGACTCATTTCAGCACTTACTAGAAACTGCACAATAGAAAGCAGTTGTTAGTTTCCAAGAAGACTATAACATGTGGAAGAAAGAAGACTATTTAATTTAAGCAAGGCTGTGATAGGTCAAGGGACAGCCTGCAACTTTAGGAACATGCAGGAAGGACAGTTACATTCTGACCGTAATTGGCTGTCAGTCTACTGTAATGTGCAGCATGTAACCTAGGGACCAGAGGATGAAACTATGCATCTTATCTATCTACTACTAAAGGGCATCTCTCCAATCTTAGAATTGCCGACAGGAGGGAAAGAATTACATTACCTTTGCTTCCAGAGACTTTTTGAGTTTGTGCATTTAGTAAGAATATATACAATAAGGGGGCATTTTCTTTCCAAAAGGAAGACAGCTCTTAATGTGTGTCTGTCTTTAAATGGACAAAATTCAAGCTATTAGAAAGGGCACTCACAGGGTTTCCGCACTCCCACAGAACATTAAAGTCCATCTAAACTTCGCTAAATCAAAAATCTGAATAGAATTCTCATACTGCATCTAAGACAGAAATGTTACAGATATTTGAAAGCACATGCTTAGTTGAGCTTCTGTTGTAGTAGTATTTCAGCAACTCAGTTCATTCAATGTATGATCAAAAGATTGATCATCAAGATTAATATTTTTTAAATAGCATTTCTTCTGGAATATGAAATTACAGGTAGTTTGGCACAAGTACAGGTCATCCACTCTCAGGCTGGGAGGTTCTTTTGCTTGTTTACAGCATTCATAAGCAGGCGTATATAGGATGTTAACAGGTCATCCATTTTGTAACCCTGTCAGAAAAAAAAAAAGTCTTAAATCTCTCAGAGAGCTCCAGAAACAAAAATAACTATCATTTCCTCCCTCATTTATTATCTTCTCAGGTTCTTCCTTGCATGAACATCTCCTCTTTCAATAGCTGTCACTGGTTTAATTATAATTTATCCATTCCTCCCGCTGCTTTTCATAGATTTCCAAAACTTTACAGAGCATAGCTCTGCTGTGTCCTTGGTATTCATTCTGTAGCTTGACTTGTACTTAAGATTCTTGTATTTAAGAACCCAAGCTTTTCTGTCAGAGAAGATAGCCTTTAAATGTTTTTGTTATCTTTACAAACCTGCCTTTAAATATTAATACAGCGATGCTTCTCTGAGACTGTGAATAGTCTGAAACCAGTTGTTAAAAAGGTGGTACCACTCCCTGGAAAATAGGAAGTCTTACAAGGCTACATAACTACATAACTGGAGGCAGACATGCAAGACAAAAAGCCTCTTCTGTAGCTTTGCAGTCTTAACTTCTCAGATAGACAGAATTTTGATATATGGGAAGAATTTGGGAAATAACTATTTTCCCTTGTGTCCTGTGTCCTGCATATTTGCATCAGATAGCATTGTTTATAAACTGAACCAGTCCTTAATGGCAATTTTATTGACACATCAGTGAATGCTTTTTGTATCTGCACTGGTATTTATCTGTTTTTGCACCATCTTTTGTAGCAATCCTGGTTGGAAAGGAAAAATTAGGATTTTGTTGCATCTGAGTTGGCAAAACTCTTCTTACCAGAGATGTCTCACATAAGAGCCGGTTTCCTCGTACCAGGTTCCCTATTGTCATGTGAAAGTATGTGCTCCCACTGCTCCAGTTGGAGATTTTATTGAAGGGGTAGACTATTAAAATATCCTGTAAGGGGAAACATACTGAACTATAGAACATCTCTCAAATAAAAACAGGCTGTTACATGTAGCGCCAGAGAATTGTTGTTCTTTCTCACTTCATTTATAATAACTGGATCCAAGGTAGTTCTTGCATCCAGATAAATGGCATATTGTATTTTCACCAAACAGGTGAATCTTAATCACACTAATGAGACTTCCTTTCATTTTATATTGATGTTTGCCTTAGCACACTGCCATTAGATTTATAATAATCTAAAACTCGCTTTTAATTTGTTTCATTATTAAAAGCAAATAATGATACTCCCTTTTCCTGAGAACTTGGTATGACCAGACTCTTGGGGTTAGACTGCAGCTAAACATGGCCATTCAGCCTGATCTCATAGACAGCTAAGGTTTCCTGCAAAGCATTTTTCTGAGGAAATGCCCTGCCCACCCATCTTCCTGATCTTACCACCTTGCCAGGTCTATCATAATTCCTATGTCTTTTTTCAGAGATGCTCTACCCTGTTCCTTTCCAGTGTAGAAACTGCAAAGAAGTGATTTGAGGCAGTAACATTTTCTTTGGTTTCACACAGAAAAATTAATAGAGAGCCTCTACCTTCTCCTACCATTCCTGGTCCTATCACTGTCCCTAAATCAGCAGGATCCATTCAATCCTCCTTTAGATGGACTTGTGAGAAGCAGCTGTTACCTTTGTCTTCTGATGTATCAGCAAGACTCCTTGCTTGTTGATTGCAATCAATACAATCTCTGGGAAATTGGGCTCTGAGGCTTGCTGTAAATGAGTAACACAGCAAAATAAGCAGAAAATTGAGAGATTATCTGTATCAGGGGCCTAGTGACCTTTAACAGTGTCCAGTGCTTCTTGTTCTCTTTCCCAAATGAACACTGAAACATTTTAGTCATATATTGATGACTTGAGCAAATGCTACATGACAGCAGAATCAGGTTAATTATTTACTATGCTGTCTGATAATAGGGTCAATGATTGATTGCAGACCACTTAAAAGCCTAGTGAGGAGAAATTAAAGGTAACACATGGGAAATTATTCTTGCGAGGTATCCACTCCAGAATGAGAGGATTGTACAGAATAAGAGTTCTGTTCTGAGGGAAGAGTCCCCCAAATAGATACAATTTGGCAGCATTTTCTTGGGGAGAGCAATGACAGGACAATTAAGCACCCTGCAGCTACTACACAATTGTAATAGAGGTATTATAACTAGAACAACGTTGCCAGTAAGCAACAAGCATAGTTCAGAATGGATAAAGAATCCATCTCCCAACTTGGAAGGATCTGAGTTTTCCTCAATAGATGTCAGAAATCCAGCTTTATAATGTATTTTTACTTTCAAATATGGAATTACCGTCAATCTGTATCCCTCAGTACTGATCTACTACCAGATCCACTCACACAGGCCTTCAAACCTACCTTCACCTCAAAAAAGGCTGATCCAAATGTTGGCCACCGCTGTATCATTTTCAAGAAGGCAATCTTGGCCTCGTCCACAGTTTTTCCTTCATGTTTACTATATGCTGCAATAATGCTCTGTTTAGGAAAAGAGGATACAAAGCCAGTTGAGTTGGAGACAGGCAGATTTCCAATGCTTAGCACTAGCACTAAAGACAGCATCTGCTCATCACTGCCATCAGGCTTTTTGCCCCACCAGCAGAAGACTGAAAATGAAAGCAGCTGCCATGCCATGGGGCAAGGTGAAGCCAGAACTGTCCAGTGTTCCTTATTCCTGTGCTGGGTGAAGGAAGCCCAGCAGCCGAAGGAAATGGACTTCAGGGCTGAGGGACAATGTGAGATAAAACTCAGAAAGACAGTGTTCAACACCCATAGACATGTATTACATCTTTGGCTGAAAAAGGTGGGGTGAATTTGCCCTTTGTATTTGAAACAATGTCCTGTGTTTCCTCAGCAGCTTAAGTGATAAGTACCCGATGAAACTTCTTTGCCCTTTTTGTGGATAAAAGAGCCTTTTGCTGTAAGTAGCATGGACACAGTGCAAGGAGATTGATTTGCTTCCAAGAAATACTTATGAGACACTTTAATTGTCTGTTTCTGTCCAGTATCCTTAACTTCTGAGTCCCATCACTGACTCTCCTATCTCTAACTCTTTTTCTGGGTGCTGGAAATAGATTAATATCTCTGAGAAAGATGCATACTTCAGATAAGCCATCCAGGCCTGCAGATGTCTTTCAGAACTTTGGTAGAGTATGTAAAATCTGGATTATTAGAGGCAAATCCTCTTGCTGTCCTGCTGGCAAATCCAGCAGTATCCAACACCATCCCTCCCCAGTACTTTCAAAGACCATTAGATCAAAAATGTAGTGTGGCTCAATGTGTCTTGTCTACTAAAGCTCTGTATATGTAATATGACTAATGAAAGCGCATGTTCTTACCTTCCTCCATTCATCTGGTGACACTACTCGGAGCAGATTATCTGGAACGAGCTCTTTCAGGATTCTGGGGATGGCTGCCAGCTGTGTGCGATCATTGTTGAAGTGCACTTTATAAATCAGCCCTGCCAGCTGCACAGCTTCGTCCTTGGAACACTTGTGGTAGCCTCTGAGGTACTTCGGCAGCTCCTGGAAGAGACCAGCTCTGAATCCAGGCAGAATGGGCCAAAGCAAACACTGACTTTAGCATTCTAAATTTTTGAGGTCAGGATGCAAGTCTTGCTGAACACAGTCCAAGGACATCCCAAGAACTTTTGATTCCTTCTGAAGCTTTTCTGGGTGATCTTTAAAGATCCTTTCCAACCCTTTCTTGGATCACAAGATCTCCCCTTTAGAGAACTGCTTACCTGGTGGTAATGGAAAATGGTATCAGCTTTCAGGTCCTTGCCAGGAGTGACATTCAGCCACAGCTTTCTCATGAAGTACACTTCATATGCTACAGACAGAGCAGCCCCTAAGGAGACCAGATCTTGTTAGTGTTCTCTGTGTCACTGACAGTTCTACAATTTTTAAATGGCTTGTGAATTCCTTCAGAAAAGTAATTATGGTTTTAATAGTAACAAACAAAATGACTAACAAAACAACACAAAAGGCCATTTTAGATGACAAAAGAAATTATTAGTTCTCAGTTCCTGGACACTGCTCATGCAATGATCAGAGGGAGGAGGAGTTGAGGGACTGCCATTAAGTGTTTGTTATTAGTGCTCATGACAACTGCCTGCTGGTGTGCAGCACACTTGAATGCTCTTACACCGAACTGAGTACATCCCCTGATGGCTGTGCTTCTACAAATGAACTGTGATTTATACTGTGATTTTCAGTGCTCCTAGCAGCTACATCAACTGAGGGAAGAAAAGTTAGAAAGTCTTAGATACATACACAGAGCTTAAGGAAGTTGAACCTCAGCTGTTCTGAAATACGCAAAGGTCATTGATATGAAATTTGAGTGGAGTTCTGAGTTTGATGTAGATTTCAAAATGTATGTTATCAGGAGGGGAGGATAAGTGCAAGGAATTGCTGTTGTTAGTGTTACATTGTTTTAGTCTTAACAAGTGGTCCCTTGACAATATAACTTGTGCTTGGGTATCAACAGGTAATAACCTGGTTAAAAATTTTCTAACAACCCAAGGAATGTGAGTGGCACTGTGTAAGAACCTATTTGCATGTGTTGGCTGATTCGTAATATTTGAGGATCAACCTGTCTTAACTTGCATGTATCCAGCTGCATGTTTTGGCTACAACAGGTCAAAAAAAATCTTTTTTACCAATTTAAAATTTCTGGAGAGATCCTTCCACAGAAATGTTCTGTTGTTTTTGATAGTCAGTGCTTGGCTGCATCGGGTCACTGGATCTTGCTGCTAGTGCAGGCAGTAATCATGTATGTACAAACAAAAATGATATAAGACTCTGCTAAACACTTCCCAAGATGGAGTGAATCCTACTGGATGGATCAGATGCTTTCCAGTTCAACACAGCATCTCATGTGTCATGAGCTTCTTGTCATGCTGGCATTCTCCTTACCATCTTTTCCTGGTTTGTTCCTCCTGTTCCAGTCTGTAACCTGCCTTAGGGAGTCAAAGAAGTAGTCTGCTTCATTCTGGCTGATCACCTGCAGAGTCCAAGCAACGAAGAAGAGAAAGGAGGGGTTAGTACATCATATCAAATACTATCCGTGCCACATACCCAAGTATCAGGCTGAATTTTCTTTCCCTTTCTACAGTGAGAGGGCAGAATTACAGCAGGAAAGAAGTAGAAAAATAGGAGAAGAAAGGCTCAAATTACTTATATTTCATATGGGGATCTTTATTGCATCTTCTGTTGCTTTTTGCTTTCCAAGCTGCTTACTGAAGTCAAGCTGAAGATCCCTACCTTATTCCCAGGCTTCTTCTCTTTGTAAAGTGTTGTTACATACTGGGTTTCTCTTTCAGGAGGGCAGCACACCAGAAACTCCCTGTGCTAGGGCTCAATGCTGCTTTTGCCTTGATCACAGTTTCCCTGTCTCAGTGAGACAGCCAGCCCAAGCTTCAGCTCAGGCAAGGCAGACTCCCAACAAACCAGAGAGTAATCAGCTGGTGATGGTTGTCCCTGCTTTCCCTATCCTAGCAGGCACTGTATATATGCAATGCATCTTCTGGGCAAAGCCTGAGTGAAAAAGGGCTGAATCCAGCAGTATGCAACCATCGTAGCAGCTGCCGGAAAGCCTCTATCTTCTCTGCTTTTAGTGCCACCTGGGTAGTGACAGACTAATAGAAACTCTGCATCTCCATCCAGCCCCTTGTAGAGACTGAAAATAATTGTCAGGTGCTAAAAGTTCAAGTTTAGGTTGTATCCCCTCAGTCAGACAGAAGCAGTAATCACCTGCTCTGGTCCTTGGCTTCATATAGTTGTTTAATATGGTCTGGTGAATAAGTAATAGAGGACAGGCAGTCTGGCTACCCTGCCAGAGTCAAGAAGGAGTTACCTTGTCTGCAATCTTCACAAAGAGGCTGAAACCTTCCCAGGAGTACAGCTCCAATTTGGAAGCTATGTTCTGACACAGAGTCCGGATTTTGGTGTTTGTTCCCACATCAAATGTCTGTGAGATAGCAAGACTCTCGTTACACAGAGAAGAGGAAGAAATAAGAATACTGAATGTCTTCATACATGCTCCTGGATGAACACATCATAACTGGAAAAATGGTCAAGGCTGGGAAGACAAGTACATGCTCACCTGTTCTGTTCCATTGGGGAAGCAAATCTTGTGTGAGATCTTAGTGTTGTTCTGTAAGATGGACTCAACCTCCACAGGATGAGGTGCCCACTTCCTGGAGCCACTCCTGGAAAATGCCACCACCATCATAAGAGAGATCAGTTTAATCATTGAGGAGCTGATCAACAATATTCCAGCCGAACAGCAGACACCTTCCAAAATGCCAGTACTGTGTGATGGGGTAGGCTCCAATGGACCTCCACCCCAGTGCAAATTCAGTGTATTAACAGCAAGAAACTGAGGGTCTTATTAGCATGTAAAGTAAAAGTCTGTTCTACTCTGCAAGGCGGTTGCATGAATAAGGCACCTTTAAGCCAGTACCATTTCCTCTTCTATGGATTCAGCAGCATTTTTCCTTACTGAAGTGTGAATATAATGGCTACAAGGAGAAATACATTTTATTTAATTCCTGAATCAGCAAAAAGGTATGTATTCAGATACAAAATTACTTGGAGCCCAAGTACCAAAAAGGTCTGGAGGGCTGCTGAAAGCATTACATTTTATATAAAGAGCTGGAGTGCAATCACTGGCTCAGAAGGTGCTTAAACTGTACAAATGCAGTTCTTTGAAAATATACCTCAGAGCAGAGCTGCCTTTTAAAGCAAAAGAACTGGCCCTGAAGTCTCAGTCGTGCCAAAACCTTGAGTTAAAGTGAGAATAAATCTTGCAAATTATCTCCTAGAGCCAGTAAGTTCCTGCCCTCAGTGGCATGGAGCAGGTGGTTCAGATGTTTAGAACATCCAATCTTATAGGCCTCTCATGCTGGATGAGTGTCTCAGGAGGAGGTTAGTCTGGATCCAAGCTCTAATTGTGTGGATTTGAAAACTAATATTTTTCCATTCAATAAAGGAGCATTTCCATTTAGAGAAGGAAAACTTGACTGTAACCAAACTGAACAGCACATGCTTTGTACTGTGCAGGCACTGTATGAAGTGTGGACCTGCCCCACTCAGTCACTTGTTCCTGAACTGGCATCAGAGGGAGGCCCTGGGAGCTCAAGGAAGTGCAGCAGCTGGGCTGCAGAGGCATAGGGCTACCCACCTCTCCTTGCAGCCTGAGCAAGGAATTAACTGCCAAGGTGAGATCTGGTTAACACCCATCAGGGTAGTTCCTTGGCCAGGATTCTGGGGATAAAGCTGTAAAGTGGTTTATGGAGGAAAAGGTGTGTATCCAAAGGCTCAGTTGGCTTCCCCTGTATGTATTATAGGTCAATCCTTTGAGCTGCCTGCTCTTCCCTTTCCAAAAAAACAGGTTACTTACAGGGAGAAGTTGGGCTAGATGATCACTGAAGATCCCTTCCAACTGAAATAGTTTAGTATTCTACTCTATTCTATTCTAAGCAGGTGCAATTTTAATCTTAGGAAAAGAACAGTCTTAGAAGACAAGATTTGTCTTTGTTTCTCTTCCCATCCCCCAAGCTCCAGATCTGGGGCAGTTGAGCAGATAAAATTCTCCTTCCAAACAGGCCATTCTACTTTCCCCTCCTTGTGTGCTCTCTCTAAAGAAGCTCTGTACAGCTCAACAGGGCTTCAAGCATGAATAGCACATGATATAAGGAGGCAGGGATTTTTAAGTCTTCTCCATAGAAGTAAACAATTAATAGCATTGCCATGCATTTTTCAGGTACTTCAAAAGTGAATTCTATGTGTGGTGACATTTCCCCAGCAGTGGCAAACCCTATCCACTGCAAGGGGGATATCCACTGTGTTAGTGTTCCCCTAGAGCCTGACCCATGGGGCTCACAGACCAAATGTGGGGCCCAGCCTGAGAGAAAGGGGAGGATGGAGGAACTGGAAGGAAAAATCATTGGGCAGATTCTTTACTGATGAGGTCTGTGGCAGGCAGGTGGTCAATCACATCACCCATCAAAAGGGAGAAGGTTGGAGTCAACCTTTGCCAAAGCTTTATTCTCAGAGTGACTAGCTGGGTAATTCCAGTGCTTGGAGGAATCTAGGGAAACCTTTCCCCTACAGTTCAGTTGATCCTTCCTGAAATCCTGTTAGCCCTTCCCCTCTCTTTAGTTGTGTCATGTCCCTCAGAACAACAACTCATTCAGAAGCTGTGGTTTGGGGGTCTTGCTGCTTCTGCCTATTGTAATTCCAAGTAGATGGAGAAGTGCTTTGCTGTGAGCAGCCAGGTAAGAGGGCTTTGCTCATTTGGGTTTTTTCAAAGAATAGGAATTGATTGTCCTGATCCTTTCAACAAGGACATGCTGCCTCACCAAAGAAAAGTAAGGTCAGGATATCATCAATGACATCATTCCAAGCTGCATGCCCTTTAGGATGTTTGAAATACCCAGCTCTGGGAGTCAAGCAATTATGTGTGATGATGAACTTTTAAAAATGCTGCTAACTCTGTGAAAGAAAAAAGTGAAACTGTGACACGGACCTCTCTTTAATGGTTCAAAGTTCATAAAGAAAGTTAAAAATAATGATCACTTAAAAAATATGTAAAGAGGAAAAGAAGAGTCACACAAAATAGCCCATGGGTTCTTTGGAACCTGATTATTGATATTTGAACACTTGGAGCTGGTTAAATGCCAGATTATTTACCTCATTACTGTCTGAATCCTCTGACGGCACTCTAGGGCCAGTGTTTCTTTCTGACGTGTCTCTATGAACTTCTGGGCGTGTTTGAGTAGTGACTTGCTGGGTGGGAAGAGGCCAGTGCAGAGCCAGAGGAGCTGCCAGCCCTTGGTCTCACTGTACCTGGGAAACACAAAGCCAACAGTTCTGCTACAGCCACATATAATTCTCTGTTTGATCGCACACCTACACATACTCTGACCACACACACAGCTACAGGGAAGAGAAATACACTCCCATCATGGTCCCATTCAGCAGAGAGCTGCATAGGCTCTGGCATCCATTTGCTGGGCAACAACTACAGCCTGCATGTGAAGACAGTGCCAAGTCCTGCATAAGAAATACCAATGACAGATGCAGACCTCATGAATAAATATAAATTTCAGTTTAGCTGACATCTTAGCAGGAATGACCTTGGTGCCATCCTCTTGGAAAGCCACTGTTCACTTGGTGTTCAAGCTGGCTCATTCAGAGTGTGGTTTCTCATTGGATGTATTCTCAGTGGAAGTGCTCAGGGCATGAGCACTTTGCATGCACTGGCTTCCCCCTATATGTACTCCTGTTCTGTTCTTAAAAATGAACATGTCAATAGCATGTAGTGAGGTAGGTACTGTTCTTAAGTGCAATAGGTCAAGCTGGTACTATTTTTCAGGCAGAAATCCAGTTCTTCCAGCCTCTGCATCTGTGAAATCTGCCAGTTGAAGCTCTTCTGGTACCTTGCTCTCACAATTAAGAAGGGCTCTGCAGCCTTGAGGTGGTCAGTCATTTTGCCTCAAAGCCAGGAGCAGAACACACTTCAGCTGTGTCCCAGGATTGTTCTGAAGTGCTCACTGGTGTGAAGTGGTTTTTGGTTGAGAAAGTCAGCATGTCTGGCTCTGAAGGGGCATCAGACTTCACTAAATAAAGAGGTCCTGGCTTCTTTATTCCTGCTTACTGTTCTAATTTTGCAGATGAAGACATACTATTTTAATCCCATTTATACTCTATTGATCAATGATGTTTGTGTCTATGTGAGAGTGGGACATGGGCCACAACACAGCAGCCTGAGAGGGATGAAAGATTTGTTGCTCTGGCTGTTCTAATGAAAATATATAGAAATAGCCACTGTTCAAGCATTCTTTTTTCCACATCAGTGATCCCTCACAACAGCTACTAAATTGGTGGAATACATCAGGCATGGCTTTGGCACCATGGTTACAGACTATGCATTCAATAGCCTGTAAGATTCACCACATACAAGGGAATTTACCATTCAACACTGACACAAATGATGAAAGTTCCACTACATGTAATATTTATGGAACAGTAAGAAAGAAAATAAATAAACACAACACATATAGAAACAGACAAACAATTTTGTTAATAATTAATATTATTTTAAGCTGCTTTTTGCAATTCAATTTCCCTGGAAGTAGGTCAAATTATCATTTAGTGAATGGGGAATAAAACACCAGCCTGTTGCAGAGACTTTTATGTGGGCAGGTGCCTCTGTAACCAATCTGTTCTGCAAGGTAGTCATGTAACCTAATTAATATAACTACTCAAAAGTATTTATTCACCGATGGTAAAAATCCAGTATGAACTATGTTTTCATGAGAGCTGAATGCTGCTGTTGGGAAACTTAAGTGGAGAGTTGTCAGGGCAGTCACTGAAAGGATGCAAGGATGCAGTGCCATGTCTCCCCTACAGACTGCTTCAGGAGCAGGGGAGCCTCAGTGACACCTTGCTTGCCTCACACCACAAGGAGACGAGCATGAAGTGCTGATGGGAGCCAGGGAGTGGTCCTGAGCGCTCCACAAAGGTGAGCCCCATAGCACTAGCTGGCAAAAAGGGGAAGACAAGCTGTTACTCCAACATTTGTTTATCCTTCCCAGTGCTTTCACTGCATCACAAGTGCAGGAGGGGTTCCTGATGCCCCCTGCCCTTGAAGCCTGGCTCTGCAGGAGCAGGGTGTTTGCACCCTGGTAAATACCTGTTTCTGTTCTCAGTCAGTTGCTTCATAATCTGACAGTAAATCTCATCACGCAGGACCTCCTCCTGGATAGCTGGCACAAATATCTGGTCAGTGACTTCCACGGAGGAGTGTGCCTGTTTTGAGGGGTAGTCTCCCATGAATTTCATGGTGGGTGAATGTGCTGTTAAGGAGAAAAGCAGGCCAGTTTTGGAAGGCAAATGGGAAGTTTCATCTGGATCCTAACATGTTGGTGACTTTTTTGATGTCCAAGTGGCAAATACTGGGAGGAAGGTCTGGAGCATGTTCCCTGTCTGTCCTCTACCCTCTTTTCCTATGCAGCAGTTGCTGCTTGGCTGTAATCTGTACTGTGCTAGTAACTGCTTTCTCAGGGCATGTGCAGTAGCTCTCACTTCTGAAGCAACATTCTCAATTAAGTGAGCCATCAGTAGTTGTGGAGCAGTGGGAGGGAATAGGAGCCTTTCCTCTGTAGACAAGGGAAACAGATTTGATTCACTCCATCTTTATATGAATGTATCCCCTGCAAGCTGGCTGAGATATCTCAGTAGAGGTAGTTTAGTGGACCTAGCTAACTCTTCCTTCCCCTGAGTGTTCTCAGGTCCCAAAGACAGGAGAGAAAGGATATCAATGAAGGCCTGACAGGCCAAATCCCGAAGATCAGGGTCTGTGCATGCTCTCTTCAGCAATGGCTGTTTCAGGGGCTCCTTAGAGTGTGCCCACAGTTGACTGTGCCCACGGGATTTCTGAAGAACAGCTTTGCTGATGGATTCCTTCTCAGGAGTCCTGAATCAAGACAAGTGCAGGCAATACAAAATTACTGGATTAGTATTGTTATGAACAACGGAAGTCATTATCACAAAGTCATATTTCTAGACCTGTTCTTTCTCAAGACAGTCATCTCAGATCTCCTTTGATTCTGCAGGTCAACAAGAGCAAGGAAGTGTAGTTTCCTGTATAATGAGAAGGTAGGAGGCTTGCAAAAAGAAGAGGGGTTTTCAGAAAACTAATTTTCTCCTTTCTGAGGCCTGAGATGTATATCCTTACTAGCTGGTAAGTGCTGAAGGGGTGAGAAGTAAGAATAGGGCCTGCTGGAAGAAGTCAGTCTAACTGGGCTTCTACTCTCCCCTGACTGCAACACTACCGTTTGCATTTCTGCAGACTTAAGATACTGGCCATGTGCCAGAATCTCTGCATATCCAAAGTCACAATTACAGGGAACAAAAAGAAGAAACCAAATCAGAAGAGGGAGATGCCATTACATAATAGGCTTTAAGGATTACTGATCAACAAGAACTTTTCTAGGGCACACTCTACACAGAGCTTCACCTGAAGTGTTCGTAGGAGAATTCCTCTAGGGTGTAAGGCTTCACCTTGACATTCTGTTCATCAGGTTCCTCCATGAAGGAGTTCTGTGAAGCTGTCCTCCTCTGGTCTGGAGACATCATCAGCAAACTCTGAAATAACACAGCCCCATAGAGATTTCACCTGGAGACAGGTCTCTGCACGCACTGTCAGGTGTTACTCAGCATATATGTGCAGGTAGTACTCTGTGCTGCCCGAGTCCTTCTGTCTCAAAAGCAGCATCTCCAGAGACTCAAGAAAGACCTGGGAACAGTTGACTCAAAGAAACAATTTACACAGACCCAACAGTAGTGGACATTGAAATGTATGTGATTGTCCAAAGCACAACACATGTTTTACAAAGCACCTGCTTCTCTCTAGTGTGTTTTGCCACCAGTTTTTCTACTTTTTACATGTTAGCACAACATCCAATATACTGAATGCCCAAAACTGAAGACAAAATTATTAGCAGAGGCATCAGTGAGAAACCTTGACTCCCTCAAAGACCATATTCTCTTAAAGTAACCTGCTGCACTCAAAGGTTCCCTTGAGGCATAATGTGATCATCGCTCAAGCCCAGAGTGAATGCAGGAAAATTCAACTGCACACCTGTACCCATTAACTGCTACAAGTTTCAGGCACTGGAATCTCCCATGGTGAATAGACTGGGTTTTGGGGGTTTTTTTAAGTCATTGCTTTTGTGCAGCTGCAGTCTTCTCCTTAGAGTCTGGGCTAGGTTTCGTTTTATTTTGAGACAGGACAGAATGAAATGTTTTATTTCAATGGGAGGTATAGAACTTGTCTGACTTTGAAGGGACAATTTTCTTCCAGTTATAAATTCAACCATATTTAACATTTTTATTGTCTTCCATTCTTTTCACAGAGAGAGCTTAGCTTTCCTTACCAGCACTTGACTAGAGGGTCTTGTGAGAGAAGGAATGATGTAGATGTCTTCTAAAAATACATTCCCTGTTTTGCCTGTCCTTTCATTCTGAGCACCTATCCAGCCAGGGTCTGCATCCAGCCTTTTCTCTTCAGTGAAGATTAGCAAGTCTCCCTTCTTGAAGGACAGGATGCTGGGATTTTCTGGAAAACAGAATAAGGGAGTACTGTTCAGGCTTGACAATCCAAGAAAATTCAAGGAATTGCAACATAAAAGACAAGGGAATTCTATTATGAAGGTCTGAATTCAGTTAGCAGTAGAAAGTGATTTGTGTAAATATGGCTAATTTTCCAGTAACGCTTCAGAGAAATCACTTCTGTTTCCTCTGACACCCTGATTTTGATCCACTGAGGGCAATGGCAGAACTTCATTTGATTCATATGAATGCTGACTTTGTGTCCAGACTGGCAGCAAAGCATGGAAACGAACTCAGTAGTTGTAAGTAGCTGAAGTTAATGTTTACATTTTAAACATGTATGTCTGTTTGAGCCACCTGTATTCCACATAAAATTCCAGTTTACTGCCTCTGTGACATTCTTCTGCAAAGTATTTCCAGAAAGCCGAGATCCAATTTCCTACTATAACCAAACTGAATTCCTGGGCACTATACTATCTCAATAAAATATATAAAGGAGGAGAAGGAAGAAGGAAAGATTATTTGTGTGCAAAGGTACTGAATCCAATTGCCTTATGCTTGGCATTGCTGTGCTGATGCATCCCCCTAGGACCAAAGGGACTCCTGTTGAAGTTCCCCCTCTCCTCTCTGAGCACCTTCAAACAAGTGCTGTGGATTCTCTCATGATTTTCTTCCCTGCCCTGCAGAAAAGTTATGAGACTTACCCTGGGATTTCTTCTCCTGCATTGCTACAGCAAATCGTGATCTTTTCTTCAGTCCTTCCAGGAACATCACCACCAGTTCAGCAATGACAACGCTATTTACAGAAGTCAGAACAAACTCTTCGCCACGAAGCGTGATTAGAGTGCAGCTCTGTCCAAATGACTTCACTGCCCTATGTAATATCGAACAATTTATTACCAGACCATCTGAAAAACTTACAGACCCATCTGTAAATACAGCCAAGGCACCCACACCTCCTTGCAGATAACTCCCTTACAGTCAATATTGGTAGTTCCTAATTTGCCTTCCCATGAACTGGTAGATATGAAGGACTAAAGTGGTTCAGCTTTACTCTGGACTCCACCATGTTTTGTATAAAAGTGCTTCCATATAGATAAAAGAACACCCTTCTTGAGTAACTTGACAACTAATTAAATTGCTGGCAGTCCTCACAGGGGCCTCTTTTGTGTATGTAAGACTTTTTTCCGAGCGACGTGTGCTGTGAGCAAGCAGTGGTTAACCTCTTTCCTCAGTGATCCTGTTCAGGTCCATGATACCTGAGAAGTGTGTGAACTCCCAGCATGCACAACAGACAATGGCTTCACTGTGTCAGTTATTTGGGCCATTCTTGTCTCGATGCCTGTCTGTGCTTCCTTACTGACAGAGCAGGATCACTTTCCACCAGCTGGAAGGATCCAGTCCTTTCAGTATTTCCTGCACAGGCTGCTCAGAAGTTTTCCCTTTCTGTTTCCCAGACCTAGGCTAAACCACCTTTCCAGGCTCAGATCAAATCACCTAAGGAGGTGGCATAGAAGGTATGCCCTTTCTGAGTATGGAAGATATACCTTCTTCAGATCTTGTCTTTCTGGGGCCCTCACCTGTTGGTGTGGATGCCAGTTATCTCTGGGAAAGTCAGCTCAAGGAGCCGCTTTTCTGACTCATCCAAGAAGCAGATGCCTTTCCAATTTATAGCAATGATGAAGTGGTTCTTAGGCAAGCTGGGTCCTGAAAATATAGAAAAAAAATCCTTATCAATGCTATACAAGTCTTCCCCTATTGATCTCATATCTGTCCTCTACTCCCAGGCTGCAGGTATTACCTGAAAACTTAGTGACTTCAAAGAATCTGGAAAAAAGCAAAGGCCACTGAAAGTAAGCAAAATCTGCAAGTTGCTCCTTCACAGTCTGAGAGGAGAGATGGTCCTGTGTGTATGGGGCCTGCAGGAAAAAAATACATCCAAGGTTTTCTCAGTAAATCTGGTTTGCATGATCTGCAGACAATAAAGAACAAGCCTGACCCTAGAGGTCCCAACAGTCCTCTGCTGTTACTCGTGTCAAGGGAACTTGGAGAAGGTAAATCAGGAATGGTCTTCAGGGACCCACATGCAGCTAATAGTGCCCACAGGCATCTGGATTCCAAATTTCCCTCAAATCCCCACTGACCTGTTCAGAGGCTTAACACATTTTGGATGCCATGGAAATAATTCAGGTAATCCATTTCCAGATCAAAACCAATATTCCATCCCATGCCCATCCTGACTTGGTTGTCAGATGGTAAATAGAGCCTTAAAAGCTACTCTATTTAGAGATTTAAATGTACTTGTTCATTCTTCCCCCCCTGCTCTTCATACAGAAGAATGAGCGGAAAAGTTTTCCGCTCATTAGGTCCTCAGACCTAATGAGCTATTTGGGATATACAAGCTGAGCTGGTTTTCCTTCTTCCCCTACAGACTATTCATAAATGGAAATGGTGAAAGAAGCAGAAGCTGGTGCTCAAGAGTAGTTACCCCGCAGTGCCAGACAAACCTCTTACCTTAGCATGTGCATAGGTTATAAGGCTCACCCACTTTTCCAGGGGCTTGGACTTCAGCTGTTTCACTGGAATACAGTCATGGATCACCTTCTGCACAAGTTCGTTGTGGATGGTATCTCCAAATTGGATATAACAATATTTTGCACCTATCTCCACCAAATCCTCCTCCTGAAACAATTAATACATTAAAAGAGGCCTAGAAGGATGTCACAAAGGCTATAGGATAGCCTCTTTCAATCTTTGAAATTTAGGAATAGGGCTTTCTCCATTTTTGTCTGACTCTTAACAATCCAGCATAAGGAGGGATGAACTTCCCACAATCATAACATCAGAGAGATTATCAGCAAAGGTATTTATCCAATAAATACCAATTTGTCCTTTGGACATGCCTCCAAGTTCCCATGTGAACTGAAAAGTTGCAGGGAAAGAAAAAGTATTAATTAGAGCTGCCAGTTTAACAGCTGGCACAATCACATGGATTGTTCATTAAGAGGGGAAGAGTTGTTCACATCCACTACAAACTCAGTTCGTATTCCTGCTTTTTAATGTGGGAAGCATCAATATAGTTTCGTATCTTTGGGAGGATGAATCAGGAGACCCACCTTCTCACAGCAGTACTCTCCAAATCGGATGCCACGGATTACTTGGTGGTAAATGAGATCAGTGCTGACAGGGTCCTCCTGGGAGTTGTGCCAGGGGGTGAAGATTTCCTTCCGGAAGTAGAGGCGCCAGGGTGCATGGCGTTCGTGTGTGCCCCTCTCCTTCACCAGCTGCTCACACTGAGAGATGGCATCCAGGACGTGGTCTCGGCCCCCACCCAGTGACCAGACCTGCCACAAAGGGACACTGCATTTACTGGCATGCCTGCTTTGGGGCTGCCTGAAGGATGATAAACACAAAGCTCCTCGTCTCCTGACAGCAAGAAAAACTCCAAAAAGGTAAGCAGATGAATATGCAAGTTATATGTGGTAAGTGGATATATTTTCACTAGTCAGCTATGTGGCAAAGGAAACCTTACAGGGCTGCAGCAGGAATTGCTGAGTGATGAGCCCACAGAAAGGCAGAAAAGGATTATCAGGTCCTGAGATCCAGCTAGGATTCAGAACTGATTTGGTTTCAGTGCAGGACTGGATTGAGGGTGTTCCAGAATTCAGAGGGAGTCCTCAGTGAGGCTGAGTGGGCAGCAGCAACTCCTCTGCAGAAAGAGAAGAGACCTTTCATTCTGTTTTTCTACACTTTACCTTATCAAACACAGCAATGTAGAGCGAAAACCCAAAGGCATCCTTCAGTTTGGTTTTATCTGCTATGAACTGACAGATCTCTTTGGCAGTGGAAGCAGAGTCTGCAGGGACAGTGATGCTTTGGCCATTCATCAGGGTGACATTAAACATAATGGGTTTCTTCTGCTTTGTTGCCTGTAAATCAGAGTTGAATGAGAGAAACAGATTATGGGCTAATCTGACTCTCTTCTGAAGAATGAAGAAGGCATTTAGATTTAAAAGCTCCACACACTGTACAACCTGGTCAACAATCTTTAAGTGAATCTCCAACTCTCCCACAGTTTCTTCAAAGCAGGGTGAGTTGTAAACATAAATTACATCCCTGAAGCAGCACTGGACTCAAATTTTCTCCTCTTCACAGCTCAGGAGAGCTGATAATCACGTAACAGTGCTGACTGATAGACTTTTCATGAGCTGCATTTGTCCTGATGACTTGTGGGAGCAGCCTTATGTGCATCAGTGGAGAGATGTCCTGCAGCAAGTACTTTGTCCAGGAAGATATGTGTTAGGTAACAGGGTCCCTGAGATTAAGGGAGGAACTGAACTGAGGTCTTGAGGTCTTTCCTTGAAACGGGGGAGGGGGGGGGATGGGGGGGTGGGGAATGTGATTTTTAATTACTAGGGTGACATTTAAAGGAAGGAGAGGACAATATAGCCCCATCTTGCTCCCTTCTTCCTTCCATTTTAAAAGAATAAGTCTTGCTTAGTTCTTTCCATAAGTGATATTAAGAACTTTCCTCAGGAGGTTGTTTCTGGCCTGTGGTTCCTGAGTGGATAGAGGTATCTCCCTGCAAATCATCTGCTGCTGCTTACATCCTCTTCCGGATTTAGGGTAACTGAATAGCCAGAAGAGGTGTATCCAAAAAACTGCCCAAACCAAAGTGGCTGGTCTTCAATCTCCTTGTGCCATTGATTTCCATGATTTGATCTAGGAACATCTGTTATTAAGGGTTAATGAAGGTAGTATAACTACAAAGTAAGTAGTATACTTACAAAAAGTGGTATAAAATGTCCCAGATCAATATAATTAAGCCAAAAGGGAGCTACTACCTGAAGTTCCAGCCAGCTGGGAGGTTCAGTCCGGGCCCCGTTGCTGTAGGTGCGTCTCAGACGCTCAGCACAGTATGAAGCGTAGCCTGTGGGCCCATGGTGAATGAAATTCAACAGGTACTACATGCACAGAACAGGAGAAGGAGTTAGGAAACATTAATCCTCAGAAAACAATAAAAACCTTCTGCAGCTGATACACTAGATTAGAGTGATCCATTAGCTTTTGGTTCACCAGAAAGTATTAAAGATAAGGGTTGGAATTAGTGTCTTTAAAAAGGAGGCGTGAGACACTTAGTTTTCACTCATTCTTCAGAACTTTCCGTCCAAAGGGAGAGAAGACTTGTGTCAGTCTATTCACCATGTTTAACTACATGAGTAGTGGAGGCTTTATTCTTATGCTTAGGTTAGAGCAAGAGTTAGTGTTTTCAACCCAAGAGCCTGACATTCTGTACGAATGGAAGAGCTGGAAAGAGGGCTAATGGCAGATTAGGACTAAAGATGATTGATACTTTTAGTTTTACCAAGTTGTCTGGCAATATGAATAACTTAAGTCCATTATTAAGATTGGATATTTGAAGAGATGAATTGGATAAACTGAGCTTTTGGAGTCTGTATGGCTCTTGGATGACAAGGACTTGTATTTACATAGCTGTATTTAGTGCAAGCATGGCTCATTCACCTGGTTATTTTAATGACTAAGAATATTCCTGGAGGTAGGGTATGGTCATGTCTTTCATGAATTCTGCATGGTTACAAGTCTTTGGATGAAGACTGGTGTTGAAAGATGCCTATGGCTTCTGACTGATTTGTTCCAATCAACACTGGACACTGCCTTGTGTCCATTCAGAAACATTTATGATTAGATTGATCATTTGAACTGGGATGTTAGTAAAGCAAGGCTGAAGTTTCATGCATATCCATGGATCTGTTTGCCTCTCAGATTTAGGAGGAAGCCTGACGTCAAGTTGGAGCCACAGGCTGTGTTTTTATCCTGTGGTGAAGTAGATTTATCATCCATTTAAACTTCAAAATTAATGAATAATTTAAAAGTCCAAATATCTATTGGACTTTTTAGGGCTTAGAAATATAGAGTAAAGACTGATGAAACTTGGGAGTGTGATTTTATACTGCCCTCCTGAGTATATTTAATTACAAGGGTTGTAACTGGAGACACCTTTTGGTTGCCTTTGGTTGGAAAGGCAGAATTGGAGAGGTTAAAATTTGCCAGATCCCTTGCAGATTATAGATCTAAAATGAGACCTATGATGAACAACGGAATCCAGACTCTGTGACATGTAATGAAAATAATTAAATGTGAATGCAGCAATAATTTATTTAAATTCACAGATAAGAACAGGAGATGAGAAACTTTCTGCTGAAACTGCAGCACTAACTGCTCTGGAAGCCAAACATTTTATGTGGCTGTCAGCATCAAAGCATCAAAATACACAAGATGCCAGCTCAGCTGAGGTATGTGAGCTACTGTAGGAAAGGTTAGCAGTGTACCTTCACAAATGTGTCTGAAGGAGGAAAGCAGCCAAGGCAAAGTGACAGAAGGATCCAGCCACGAGCATAGCTACCCCTGTTGTTGTTTTCAGTGAGTTGTTTGCAAATCTGGCAATAAATCTCATCTCTGTAATGAAACACATAAGAACAACAGATTCACTGTCTGAACTGTCTTTGGCTACATTTTGACTGCAAGCTTGGCAGGATTGCAGCATGATGAAGTAGATCTGAGCTAGGTTTAAACACAGTAGCTTGGATAGCACCTTTAATGCACCACAGCAAATAGGTTTGTTATGGAAAAGGCTCTGGGCATGCTTAGGGCCTTTTGCCACCCCTTCTTACTCGAGCAGCTCAAGTGCAATTCCCATGCTGGATTTACTCCTGTGACAAGCAGGGGACTGTGGAGGAGAAACAGCTGCTGGGTCATGCAGCTGTCAAAGAGTCTGGATGTGTAACTTGCTCTGAGCTCTCTACAGCATGTGGCTTGTAGCTCATGGCTCTTGTCTGTCTGCTTGTAGGTGAATTTGGGGATAAGGATGGGGGACGCCCTGCTTAATTTTATATATATATATATTTATATCTTTACATATTGATATATTTTATTTACATTTATAAACAAACTTGGAGTGAATCCTGGTACAGAAATGGACAAAAGAGCACTTCAGAGTAAGCTTCTGAAAATGCAAGTTACCTGCTGCAAGGACCTAAGGGAAACAGATGCAAAAATCTGCATACAAATAAAACTGCTATTAAAAAATCATCTTAATTTTTTCTAGACTCTTGGAACACACATTTGTCAAATCTGATGTAAGAGGACATAAATTGCATGAGTTTTTTGTTCCCTGATAGGACATATGATGAAACACAGACTAAGGGAATAGGTACTTAGCCTGTGGTTATTATGATATATGGATTGAATGCAATTTTTGCTGGCTGAGAATCTGCTTTAGGGAGTGTCTTGACTAAAACAAAGTGACTGTGGAGAGAGGAATGCAGCCCATGACTGAGGTCAAGGCACTGCCAGGGCTTTGTTACAGAAAAGTGCTTAGGATAAAACAAAGGAGAGGATTCATGGGACCAGGTCAGAATCAACAAGCTTCTGTCTTATCCTCACACCATGCTTGGCCTAAGGTCCAGCCTCACACTGCTTGTGGTCAGGATTTCTCCTTAGTGTCTGATATACTCAGCAATCCAGACCTTTGACCATTTCCAATGTGGGGACATTGCTTGAGTGCTCAGCAAGAGGCTATTGGCAAACCTCTCATCCATCCAGTATATATTAACTCCGTATTTCTTACTCCTCTGAGTGACACTTCTCCCTCATTCAAGGGCTGTACTCCACCTTCAAGTGCTATTGAGTCACAACCCTGAGCTCTGCCCCTTTCCATACCTGTGGGGTATTCAGAAAGCCATTCATGGAGGCAGCTGACCTAAACTACAACATGAAAACACCAGAAAAGGCCATAAGGGAGTCATTCTCCAGGACTTTGGAAAAAGGATGCTGGATTTCCTCGATGTAATGGGCACCTGGCCCTAGGAAGGAGGTACACATTTCTTACCTGATGGCAGGACGCAGAATTGCATTGCCAATAATGAAGTGTACTTTTTCTAGGTTGGACATAGGTCTCTGAGAGATAGAGGTATCCTTTTGGAAAGCCTCTTCTCCACTTCGCAGCTGGTCTGTCACCTGAAAGAAACAGAGTAGAACCCCAGAGTGGTCTAGAAATCTCCCTCTTAGCAGGCAACTCTCACAGAAATGAGGGACATTCCTTCTCTTTCTGGCTAAAACTCTTCCTGCTCAGTGCAGGAGAACCAGGCCGTATTGCCCCTTTCCCTCTCAAGGTAACTCATTAAATGCGCTGTTACAGCACTATCACTGGCTATGAGAACTTTCTTGTACTGTCCTGTACAGCCCTAAGCAAAAGGTCCTCAGTCCGCTCAGGCCTCTGGGCAAGCTCTTCTGTAATGCCAAGAATTCTCAGTAATAAATTTCTCCCTGTGTTCTCTGCCAGAGAACAGATGACATCAGTAAACATGGGGATTGTTTCTGAAGAACACTGCACCAGGTATCCCACACAGGGCTGCCCTGGGTTGGCAGGGGAACAAGTTCTCAGCTGGAAGTTTGCTCACACAACATCTGTCAGAAGGTAAAGACAGGGTTCCAGGCAAGAAGAAAGGAAAGCAGTTTATTTCCACCTCTTACCTTCCCTGTCAGCTTGGATGACCGTTTCAGTTTCAGGGATGAAATTCCCTTAGAAATCCTGTTATCCCTTCTGCCTTCTCTCTGCAATACACATTGCCATTATAGGAAATCAGTTTATTGCACAGCAAGAATGATTCATTAAGGACAGAAAGATGCTCAAGTGAAGATGTTTTTGTTTTGTCCTCTCCTGCCAGAAGGAGCTGAGTGTCCTGCCAGGACTGACTGGTGCCCTTCTGCACTTGTGACATTTCAAGCACGATACCATGAAAGAATTCCATTGCTTTTCTCACTCTTTGTAGAACAGCACAGAAACCAAGGAAAGCAAAGGAAAACTTCGAATGAAATTAAACATAGCCTGCTTCTCTCACCATATTTGGGCTGTCATTCCTCAGCTCGACCTGGTTTTTCCTGCCAAGTGTGTCATATATCTGTGTCATCACGGAGCTGCTCTTGGTGCTGGTATTCTTGGCAAACATTGCTGGCTCTGGCAGGTCCCCCATGAACCTCAGGATGATCACCCACACAACTAGAGAAGCCTATAGTAGCAGAAAGCACAGACAGACAGTGCCAACAGGACTGATGGCTTCATGCCATTTCTGCCTGTTTAGATTAAGAGCATTTTCTTTCTTTACCCAGTCCAAATTGTTAAAATTCCCATTTCCTCTGGCTACTTACATGAAGAGTTTAGTTTCATACCAAACATGACAGCAACACACAACACTTTCCTGCTAAAGAAAGAGGGTACAGCTCTAGTGGAAAGGTCAGATTTCCTCTTAGATTGCTGAGCCCTCATCATTCCCTTCACTGGCACCTTGGAGGTGTGCTATGGCTGGAGGGAGGTGGAGAAGCCTTGGCTGAACTGCACTTTGCATTTGCTCACCTGGACAGATGAGCAGTGGAGTGGAGTCTGCCAGGACCTCTCATGCCCAGAACTAAAAGGCCAAGTAATAGCAAAGTTCTTGATGCATGGGGTCCTCCCTTCTGCCAGGCTGCTAGAATCAAGGAAAACACCCTCCTCAATCCCCCTCTGGTTCAACGGAATATTGGAGGCCTGGCCCTCCCCCTTCTGTCCTATCTCACAACCCTAGCAAAAGCAGAGAGATGGATAAGCTCTCATGCTTTTTCTCTCCAGTCCATTTTTGCCCCCAAAGGATGTCTGGAGAAGTCAAAACACACCTCCAAGTTCCCTCTTTGGGCAAGACCAAAGGTGACCAGAGATCCTGTGTTGGGCAGCTGGTTGTGTGAAGTGCTTGCCTGCAAAGTGCCAAAAAATGCTGATGGGAACTGCTACTTTCAATACAAGGGCTCAGGACTATCTGCTTGGCTCTGGAGTCTCTTGTTCCCAGGGCTATGCCAGAGCCAGGACCCAAGGATGAGGGGATCTGAAAAGCCAGGGCTGTGGAGAGAGCAGGTTCAACATCAACAACAAGGAGCAAGATACCAGGACATTGTCCTTGTCATCATGGTAGAGCAGTGGGTGACGCAGCTGTCTCCGGATATGTGTATGTGTAGAAGACCCCTGAAAATAAGTAGCTGCAAACTTGGGGAAGGTGTACTCTTCTAAACCATCTGCTTCCTCTTCTAGCTCCACACTCATGGGAACCATGTCCAGGTCCACTTCCTCTAGTTTGTCAGGCTTTGTTTCCAAGTCCTGTGCAGAACATGAGGAAGAAACTTATTTTCTTTTATTGAACTCTGATGTTTAGTTTTGCTTTTTTTTTTTTCCCCTTGGCCATTGATCTTCCAGAATTTGCCTTTCCAGCTAACCCCAAAGCCATTTACAGCTGCTACCAACAGATCATTTTTGACTCAGAGCTTGTCCTTCTGAGATGCATCCATTCCATATGGTCTTCCCATCTTGGTTCTCAGCAAGAATATTGCTGCTGGAAAATCCAAGTGTTATTGTTCACACCCTGTACTAATCCATACAATTCTATTCTGCCCACCTCTTCCTACAGAATTCCAACCTCCACAGCTATCAGGACAAGTATATCCCAAATTTTACTTTCAAGAATACAGTATAACTTGAGTCATGAACTTTCAGCTTCTTTCTGGCAGAAAATCACTGAGAGCACTGTCAGCAGAGCATGAGGTTGCTGCCAAAATGCAGAGAATGGCACTGTTTGGCTGGGCCAAAGAAACAAATGTACAGTCTGAAGCTATATAGTCCCTAAACTCCATGTGACCAAAAACTTTTGGGAACTGACCTCTGCAAGAGATGCCTCAGTGACTGGATAACTCATTTGGGGGATTCTTTCACTGTTCAGAAGTTCAATAAACAGAACTGACCACTGATGGAATTCCAACAGTCAATTGGCTTACACAAGGGATAAGCATGACCAGTCTGCAGCTCTGTACCTCAAAACCCAGAGGAGCCTGTCCTTCTTGGCCTCCAATCATAGAAGGTAAAAACCCAAAAATTTTGTCCACCATTTCTTGGTCGCTGATAACATCATGATTTGTTGGTTTATTGGCAAGCACATTACTCCTTTGTCTTGCTTCTGCCTCCTCTCTCTCCTGAGTTGGCAGGTGTTCCTTTAAACAACAGAAATAGGTTCACTTAAACATGAACATCATGAATGAACATCATTCTGCTAGAGTGAAGGGGTATGAAGATGAAACACTTTTACAAAGATGTGTGACAGTGCAGTGTTGAAACGGGAAGTTAAATGTTGCTTGTGTCAAGCAGTCACAAAGACCTGGCATGTCAGCCCTGCTCTTACAGCTGTCTTTATGGACTGTTGGCCTATTGATAATGATGTGCAATTATTCAAGAATTTTATCAACAAGAGATAATACAGGAAAAACACAGAATTTCTAACAGCAGAAAACCCCACAATATTTAAAATTTTAAAATGTTTTGTGTCAGGAGACTTGTAATAGCATTGGGCATATTTGGCTGAAGTGCCATCTTATGCTGCAATCAGAAATGTGTATGTGTTTGCCTTGTTCTATTTTCAAAGCATCATTACAAATAGGTTTACAACTATGTCTTCTCTTTTTTTTAAGTACAGCAGCACTCAGAGGTTTGAGCAAGTCCTCAGGTGTGAGCTGGGCAACACTGGCCAGTGTTCCTCCACCAGCATATCTACCTTTTGTAATCCAACAGCTTCTTCCCTTGCTTTTGGTGGTCCCAGAACTTGGATGAAATGTTTCTCTTCTTCCAAGTAGATATTCCTGGCTTCCAGCTTGTTCTGTGGACAACAGGACCATTCTGTGACTTTGTACAACTGCTGAGCCAACTCCCTTCCGCCAAACTGTTGTCCACACTGCTCACAACAGGACTTTGTCCCAACAGAGACTTAGTTCTAGATTTGGCATTTTAGGGAACAGGCCACAGGCAGCAATGTGCAAACTGGTTTTGTCCTGTTTGTATAGCATTAGTAGAGAAAGGAAATCAGGGAGATGCTTCCCATGTACTTTGGACTGCCAAGGGCTGGTAGCAGCTACCAAGACACACTACATTGGGATTCCCTTCTGAATGGATCCCTGAGTGCCATTATGAGGTCCTGCTGTAGAAATTGATTGCCCTTTGCAGGACTGGCTGATACACACAGATCTTATCCTTTCTCCCTTCTGTCAAAGCCACTGCAGCTGTGTCAGTGAAGTTTTGATCCATGATAACGATCACATAAAACAAATGTAAACAAGATCAGTCTGCTTAACACACTGCTTTTGTTCTTGGCAAAAGTTCAAAATAAAATACCCTAAAATGAATATCCACACCCAATGCTATGTTAAGGCATCGCTTGCTGGTCATAAAATCTGTACTGAAATTTCAGAGAAACATTGTGTTCACAAGGTATCTGTGAGCATTACCTCCCCCTTTATCCGCTGGTAGGTTTGGCGAGCGAACATGCCCCTTGCATATGCCTGTATGACACAAGCGGCTTTCCTCTGCTCTGCTACCTTCCGACGCACCAGATAACCCCGGCACATGGCCTGGAACCTGATGATACAAGCCCGGGTGGCCTCGTACTGCTGAGCCAGCTGCTGGCTGCGGTACAGGGCCTGCAGGCGCCCAAAGCCCAGCAGCACCTGCAGGTGGTGCAGAAAGAAGAAGTCATTATGGTTTCAAACCATCGAGACAGGTTGGGATGGAAATTGGGATGAGTAGAAGACAACAAAATTTGGTAACTATTTCTAGACACTGGAAGTGTCTAATGTAATATTACCCTTTATGCTTTGTTTTCTACCAGTAATAGGCCTTTAAAACTAGTATATAGAGTTATTTGGGGGATCTGTTCTAGGAAGTGGCTCCAGAAAGTGACAATGGTAGCCTGGGATTATGACAAGGGAAGGAACAGAGCAGAAATGAAGCCAAGTGAATTGAAAACAAATGAACAAACAGACAGGAATTGCATCACTGACACAGAATATAAAATGTTTCTGACTGAAACTGGCAGTTTCTCCTCCTGCCCATCTCAAATGGGGTGTATGGGCTATAATAATAATAATAATAATAGTAATAATAATAACAACAACAATAATAATAACCCCTACCACACAAATACAAAATCTGTGAGTGTCCCCAGTTTTCCTCACCCAGAAAATGTACCATCTATGGAAGATCAGCCAGTATTTTTCACACAGAATCATCCAGAATCATAAAGGTTGGAAGAAGCCTTCAAGATTATGTAGTCCAACTGTCAACCCAGCACCACCATAACCACCCTTAAACCATATTCCCAAGTGCTACATTCAGACGCCTCTTTAACATGCCCCGGATATGATGACTCCACCACCACCCTGGACAACCTATTCCAGTGCCTGCCCACTCTTTCAGTGAAAATTTTTTCCTAATATCTAATCTGAATCTGAACCTCCCCTGGAAAGGTTTTTAATATTGTGAGATTGATGTAATGACTTTTCCGCTAATTTTTTACAAATTCCCAGTTTTCCTGTAGCAGTTGCAGAAGACACTTTGCTCATAGCATGGTGGTGATGCACAAAGGCTAGGCTTTCTGACTATATGAGGTGTGGGACCACTCATATGTTTCTGGAGCCAGATCTGCTGAAGATGAGTTGGGTTCCTATTTCACTAGAAAGCAGAAATGTCACAGGTTCAGCTAGCAGTGAGAGGTCACAGAGCCCTCCTTGGACTTTACACCCTCCTTTACACTCTGTCATCTTATTTCTTCTCCCTTCAGTTGTGGATATCTTAATTCCTAATACTTCACTCAGTCTGGCAGGGCACATTATATAAACACACACACACAGATATACTTTAATTGATACACCTTCATCTTACCATTCTGAATTCCTTCCGGCAGCAGTAGCCTCTCCAGGCTGACTGAATTGCTACAGCAGACTTCCTCTGTTGCAGGAACTGCTTCCTAAGCAGACAGACATGAGAGGTGACAAACAGTAGGTTATCTCTGATGCTTCTTGTGATAGTAATAAAGAATAAGGTGGCTTTTTTTTTTCCTTTTATGAGATGTCCACATCCCATGTAATGCAGCCTTGTTTGCTGCAAAAATACTCATAGCAACTGCCAACCAAATTAACTGCTGTGGTCAGAGAGCTCTCTAAGAACTGAAAACCCCTCACATCAGGACTGGATAAGTTAACTTCCCCACCTAATAACCTCTTGATCCCCAGTGTTTTACTGCCAGGACAAGGAGCCCATCTGAGAAAGATGAACCTCCCATGGTACAAGCTGTCATGCTGCAGCTGAAAAAGCAGCACATAGCTCAGATGGTTTAAAAAGTAAAAGCAAGTTGAGGCTTTTAGTTTGGATACTATGTTGGATAGCAGGCAGAGTGTGAAAAACAAAAGAAGTTTTGGGGCATTTGTGTCATATTTTTTAGTTCTTCCTTCACTATAGTCAAGAGTATTTCTAAAGCAAACCAAGACTCAGTCCTATATTGTGGTTCTGATTGAGGGGATACAAGATCAATGAGTACAAATCATGATGTAAAGCATTTAATGAGGACAAACATTTATTTGACAGTGCCTAAATTTCATTTCTGAAGATATTTCAAACTAAAGCAGAAACAATGCAAGAATTAGGCATCTTTGGCAAAGAGAAGGTCTCATTCGTTTCTATCTGATTCTTTTCAACATCTTGTATCAAAGAAGCATCCTAAAAAAGAGAATTCTTGTAGCTCTGAGAAGGGCACAGGTTCCATGGGGATTTCCTGCTTTCCAGACGTCTGCTGTTTACTGAAAATATTAGGAGCAAGTCCTCCTTTCAGACCTTCCTTTTCATACATGTCACAGCCCTGCATTTTGAAAAACATCACGAAAATAAAAAAACTGAGCCCAAACAAATCTTTGTCCAACATCTGCATAGATATACTGTGCATTGTTACATGACAAGCATGAAATTTAGGGCTGGTGGAAGGTATAGACCAATACATTTCATACTCAAAAATGCTGCACAGAGTGTGTTAAGATGTACCACAGACATTAACTACTCTAAAGTGAATTCCCTCCTGTAAGATCACTGACCTGTCCTTCAATGCTCTCATCACCTTCTGGATAAGAAGAACCGTATCTGTGAGCATATTTTGTCGTTGCAGCTCCAATACAGTGTCATGATGATCCTGTTAAAAGAAAGTGTGGATATGCCAGCTTAGCAGACACACCTACAACCTCTGCAAATGGGACACATGATCTGAAAGAGACCCACAATCAGCATGATGTAGCATAATATGATTAAAAGGCATTCATGGGACTGCAGTAGGAAGAGTGCACACCACCTGACCAGACTCGGTCTTGCTTTAGCCATAAACAAGCAAGAATCTGCCTGCAGCAAGACTGTTTTCACCTGGGGGTATGCTATAGGCAAGGGTATGTGTAGCGGGTTGAATCTGAGTTGATAGACAGATTTTTAGACCAATGGCGCTTCTCGAAAATTTGCTCATTTAAGTCGCACAGAAAGGCGGGAGTTCCTCTTGTTCCAGCCCGCCTGAGGGAGGTCGGGAGGCCTCGGAGCCTCTGGGCCCTGCCGGGCCGAGCCGGGCCAAAGCCCCGGCCCCCTTCTCCTCTTCCTGATGCCGCAGCATGGATCCTGGGCCACTGGGGAAAAAGCCATCCCAGAGCCCAGGCAGCTAAACCCAGCCATAGACTGACAGACAGCTGGACCCAGCCATGGACTGCTGTACAGCTGGGATCTTTCCAGAGCGGCTTTTTAGGACCGGAGAGTTCTTTCACCTTCCCCCCCTCCCCCCCCTCCCCTGCTCTCCATGTGGAGCCGACGGGAGCCGGCAGGAGCTTCCTTTCTGCAGCCAGCACACTTCGAGCTGAACCACCATGCAGCCAGCAGCACCAAAAGAGCGAGGTTTTCTTCACCATAAAGCCTGTATAAGACCATTTTTTTTTCACCATAGAGGTTTCAGAGTCAGCGTGAGCCATGTGAGACGGAGCTGAAAATGGCAGCGGAGAAAAGGGGCGGTGCCGCGTTCCTCAAGCAGAGCTTAAAAATACTTCTTGCATGCCGTGGTAAGAAACTGTAATATCTCAAACTGTTTGTCTCTTCAATCCATTTGAAGCATATGAGGGAATGGAAGACTTATGTGTGGCCCTTGAAGTTTGTGAAGAGAGAGTGCCTATGCCAAAATATGTATAGAAGCAGTGAGAGGCTTTTAAGGATTTGTAGCAGAAAAAGCCTTTGTGT
>JACBWW010000121.1:86504-216866 GCA_020086605.1 Lanius collurio
CCGTGGTAAGAAACTGTAATATCTCAAACTGTTTGTCTCTTCAATCCATTTGAAGCATATGAGGGAATGGAAGACTTATGTGTGGCCCTTGAAGTTTGTGAAGAGAGAGTGCCTATGCCAAAATATGTATAGAAGCAGTGAGAGGCTTTTAAGGATTTGTAGCAGAAAAAGCCTTTGTGTTCAGGCCAAAGTGACCCATCCTTAAAAGGTTGATAACCCCATGTGATGGCCCAGGTGTGGCAGTGTGAAAAAAACCTGATATTTTTTCATAGAAGAGATGTATTACACCACGGCAGATTGTTTCTTTTCCGGGCGGGTCTGTTGTTGGGGGGCAGTTTGAGAAACCATGTGAAGCAAGAAGAAGAAACCTTTTTTTCCTTAAGCATAAGAAAGAGACTTTTTTTTTAAGAACTGTAACACTGACTAGAATCCTATGTTGTGTTATCTTTTGTGCTAGTTAAAAAAGAAGAGTAAAGCGCTGAGAAGAAGAGAGCCGGTGTGTGTGTGTGTGTGTTTTAATTTCTTGTTATATCTTTTAACTTTTAATTCTTTTAGTAATAAACCTTTTTTTCTCTTGGTACTGCAACTGTTTAAGTGTGAACCTGTTTTTTGCCTCGCAGCCATCTAGTTTTCCTCAATATTTTCTTATTTTGTTTTCCTTATAAAATAATTGATATTTTAGATGCTTGACGCTCAGTTGTGTCAAACCACAACAGTATGCTACCAGCAAGGTGGACCTCTGCAACAGTGCACTGGTATCCCACTGGTATCCCATTCTGTGCAACACTGTAGCACAGAAACAGGATCGGCTTCTGTTGGGGCTTTAGGAGTTCTCATTTTGTTGGTTTTTTTTTTTTTTTTTTGTTTGTTTCTTTTTTTTGTCTTAAGGAGTTTTCCTCCAAACCTGTTGCTAGGAGACAATAATGACTGGATACTTAAGAGACAAAAGAAGTTGTCACAGCTCAGGGGAAGGATATAGCTGGCATCCTCTCTTTACCTGAGGTTTCTGGTGCAGGGCAGAGACACCCTTTGGACTGGGAAAATGGGGTTGAGTGCAGCCCCCAGCTCTTGTGCTCTCGGCGTTCAGAGGGGAGGGAGGCTGCAGTGGCTGTGGGGAGAATTCGTCACCAGTGCGGGGTTCCGTCTCCTGCTGCCTTTCTTCTACCGTGAGTGGAGCTCTGCTTGTAAGAGTGGCCGTTGCACTGGGACATTATTAACAGCCTACCTTCACCAAAAGAAGGACTTTTCACTGCCTGCTCGGGCACCTCAGGTGAGAGACCCCAGGATCCCAGGCCCTCTTCCCCCCCCTGCACCAGGGAGCCTTTCCCTGCCCTGCTGGGAGGCGGGCTGCTGCTGCCCCACCCCACCCGTTGTGGTTTTTTTCTCCACTGCTTCAAGTTTTTGCTACACTGTAGCTCTGCACATCCTGCCCTGCCTCCCCGTGGTTCCAGCCATAGCTGCAGAGTTTCTGCCACCTCTTGCTTGCTACCCTGGGCGAGCCTGCCCTGTTGTTCCAGGCCCCGGTCTGAGGTTCCTGCCTCAGCTATTGTCACCATCCAGCCCGGTGACAACTGACAACATGGTCCCCGAGCTTGTGCCACAGCACCCCCTGCAGGCCTGGGGAATCACAGCATTCACCCTGCCCGGCCAGGAGCCACCAGCTCCCCCAGTGGCCGCAAGCGGAACTGCATCTGTTATAAATATATTGGTGTTGGCTTTGTCACATATTAGAAAACTGTACCTAGGTTTTATAATTATATGGAATGTCTATTGTTTATGTAGTCAATTTAGAAAAGATAAGCAGAAAAAGTCTTCACATTCCTAGGTTTTCTTATCAGAGAAGAAGAAAAACCAGAAACCAGAGAGAAGGATTTATGGAGAAGATGTAGACACCAAGAAGTTGAAGAAAACCATAAATGTGATGAAATGATACACAGAAACTTCAAGGAATTGATGAATAATGCATGACTGTGATGAATATGTAATCAGGGATGTATTTTTAAAGGATATCCTTTGGATGCAGAAGCGTGCTTGTGGCTCTTCGCCAAAGCACCTGGCCATATATTAGCTTTTTGTCTTTGTCTCCTAATTGTCCCATTTTATTTTATTAAACTTTTCTTAAATTTTATAAGAAGTGAACCTCGTTTTTCACACACCGAAGGGGAAAGGGCCCCAAGAGTGGGAAGGAACCGTTCACCGGGTTTGCTGCTCTTGTTTGTTGTCGCTGCCATTGTTGTTGTTTGTTTGCCTTGTTATACATACACATACTGGTAAAGAACTGTTATTCCTTTTCCCATATCTTTGTCTGAAAGCCCCTTAATTTCAAAGTTATAATAATTCAGAGGGAAGGGGGCCATATTTTCCATTCTAAGGGAGGCTCCTGCCTGCCTTCCTTAGCAGACACCTATCTTTCAAACCAAGACAGCTTCTCCTACACCAAACTCTCTTAGATTAATTATTTGGCTTTCAAGAACAAAAATCCACCCTCAGGTTCAAGACAGAATTTGTAAGATCACCCAGTCCTCCTTGCACAAGCAGACCAAGCTGTACTGTGAAGCATCCAGTCTTTCATGAAAAAAGACAATGAACCATCCTTTTTACTTACTTTAAGGAAAATCTTGGTCCTTCCAACTTGCCAGCTTTCATCCTTGCCCAGCACTGCTTCGGAGATGCTGATGCAGCTCTGCCGAGCATCATTCTTCAGCTGATGTGCAAAAGCATCATGATGTTAGGCCTTGGCTGTGGAACACAGCAGCTGTACTATGCAAGGATCTACTGCCCTGCATTCCAAAGGGCAAAGAACAGAAACAGATGAGGTCTTGCAGACCTCTGGGCTGACAGTACAATGAATGCAAGTGGTTCAGCTCAAATAGTCAGGAAGTGGAGGAATGTGTTTGAATTCCAGAGCCAAAGTGTGAGGAGGCTGTCAGAGACCTGAGAAGTGTGTGATTACAGAAAAAAACCCAAACATCTGAGGGCAATGGGAGTGAGGATATTACCCTGCCTGGGATGTCTACATGGATCAGGCCAAGGACAGCTGGACCTCAAAGCAACTCTGCCTTTTCAGCTAAGGTCAAAGGGAGTATTTAAGTATTTAGCTTTAATTCTGTGCTGACAGCTCTCTCAACTCTGCCAGCAGTAACTCAAGACCTTTCTACCGGGGGAAAGACTAAAGCCTCAAAGGGAAAAGTTAGATTAGCCTTAAACCATGTTTTTTGCTTACACACCTTTTGTCGAAGAGACCATGGCAGAAGAACTCTGTATCTCTCAAAGAACTCCTCAAAGCTGTAGCGAATTGGGTACCCAGCTTTCCTGATCTGAATGGTCTCCATCATCCCTGAGTATCTCAGCTGTTTGATACATAGTTCCCGATCAAACAACTGAAAGGGAAAGCAGACAAGCAGACTTAGCACTGAAAGAAGGTATGCATGCAGCATCCGTCAGAACATGTCCGTTAACCTCCAGCCTCAGAGGGCCTGCAAAATGGCCTACTGTGCTTTTTTTAAATTGTATTTTTCTTTAGTGCACTGAATTAATTCATTACAAGCATAAACAAGTCACCCCAATGGCTCTTCAAGTTTGTATATGTCAGCAGTAGAAACAGTCCATTAACTTCAGTCTGGCTACCATTTTTCATTCTAGAACTGTAATTTCAGATGAACAGTGAATTGATCATATAATTTCTCAGGTGTGAATAACTGCAGTAGCAACTTAGGCCTTTGGGCATGCCATGCAAAGCACAGAAGGCATGCTGCTCTTTTCTTATTATTGTTTAATCTTATCTGAGATAAGATGAGCCACATGCAGTGCTTCAAAAATTTTTAACTCACTTGACCAACACCATACAAAGTTTTAGAGTAGAATCGGGTCGGAAATCCCCCGAGTTCCAGCCACATGTCCTAATGACAAACTGACTTCTCCTGTAATGTCAGATTAAGCCACATCAACCCTCTCACAAAGTTCAGCTGCTCTCCTATTCTCACTCAGGCTATTTCATAGTATGATCATTGTTGATCCTAATGTTTTTTTATTTGTCCCCTTGTTGAGGGGTTACAAACTCTTTAGTTTCGTCTTTATCTTTACCTAAAAGGCTTCTGCAACTCTGCTCTGCTTTTTGCTAACCATTACTCTATGGTACTTTTTTGAGATGCTTTTGTAAATTAACAAAGCTATATCCTCCTACTATGTTTATTGCAGGAATAGCCTGTACTCCAGCTCTTCTTGGGTGCTGGCAAATACAGCTACAAAATGCTACACAGCAACTGAGAGCCTTTTCTCATTACAAACTTTACCAAAGGCAAGAGTTCATACTGTTAGAACATTACCAGTGGTTTCTTGTAGTCATTTGGCTTGATGCAGCGGATGAAGTATGGCTGGCACTGCTCAAGGATTTTCATTAGTTTTTCCAGGGATTGCTTGAACTGTCCTCCCAGTGTTGAGAGCCGTTTGGTGGTATCGAAACCCTGGGAAGAGAGAGCACATGCTGACTGCAACATCATTCACTGTCAAAGGCCAATTAATAAACCTTTGTATTTTTGTCCAATGTAATAGTATCACACAACCACCAGAAAAAACATTTACCCGTGTGGGAGCTAAATTTGCCATCTGCACCTTATTAGTTTGGGTTTATTCTTGTAAAGAAACCCCCCACTAAGTGCTTTCACTTACTTGAGCACTAAGTCCTAGCAGTGGGGGTGGCTGTGGTGGAAGTAATTCCATGGACAGAAGCCCACATGCACCTGTCTCTTCCAACCAAGGCTGCATTTAGTGCCAGGCCTGGGTGCCAAGCTCTAATTCCTGGGGGTGTGCCTGAAAGCTTGGTAAGAAACAGCCACTCCTGAAGAGGGAATAAACTACAGGCAAGACATTTTGCTGCCATCATAGCTAGGAAAGCTAAAGATTCAGAACAGCCCATTCCTTAGGGATTAGCCTTGCTCATTAATACTACACTAACCAGTAAAAAGGCAAACTTTTACTGGAGGATAATATATGAGGTACTTCAGATTTCCCCAGCCTCTCTGACAGCACAGTTCCACCTGTGTCTTTCACACAGATCATCACATTAGGCCTAAGTTTCTACGTCTCACTATGGGCATATTAAATGACAGTGACAACAGTACAGATTCCAAATAACAAAAGGACTCCACTGGCATTTTACATACAGGCAATGAGCTGATCATTGCAGCACAGCACAGCTGGTGTGTTCATTTGGTTGGGGGGGGCGTGGGGGTTGGTCCATTGTGGGGTTGTTGGAATTTTTTTCTAAGTAAATTTTTTAAAGTCGAGTGGCTCCCCTGCTGTTCTTACATCTGAAGTGCCCTTTTGAGCACTCAGATTTCCACCCCCTGTTTTAACTACAGGGTAAGGCTGCCCTCCAGTGATCAATCATTCATGTCTTTGGAAAACAGCTCCTGGGAATGTCTCATTGCAGCTCTGATGCATCTAAGGGCTAGTAAGCATCCCAACTGGGTATGATAACAGCACATAAATATTTTAGCTGTGTAAGAGTTAAAAGTTATTTTCACTCTCAGACTCTTTCTGCTGTACCATCAGTCAGATGGCTATACAAGGCTGAAGCCCATGCCCTCATGATCTCACACATACAACATTGTTAAAGCTGAGTTTAAATTTGTTGTTAAGGGTGACTTTTCTGTTGTGATATGTCAGGAAAGGAACTCTGAGACCTCAGGACAAAAAGGTGTTTTCTGGCACATCATTAATTGTTCTTTTCTGTAGCCAGTTTCTTAGGCTTCCCAGTGATGGTCCCATTTATTTGAACATCAACAGCTAATTTCTGTGCATTTTGACATGAGGTAGCCCACATTTGGTATTTCCTTTCTTGACATGCTGCTATACTTTTTTTTCAATAACTCAGCCTTACTTATAGGGACAAGACCTGTTAGAGCATTAGAGCAATGTAGATACACCTGATATTTAATCTGGAGGTATTCATAGCACTTAAGAGATGCTAAGCCGGTTCTCTTTTGCTGCTTATACCACTTCTCACATTCTTTGCCCCCAGGATGTTTACCTGTGCATGGCCAGGTGTTCTGGACAGCAGAAAGCCACACTGGGACAAAGACAGAGGAAGAAAGGACAAGATCAGAAAATGCCCAGAGAATAGACAGATAATATGTAAGATAGTGAGCTGACTGTTCTGTATCCTGACAGGAAAAATCAAATATGTAAACAATAAAAGCAAAAGCACCTTCACACACTGGTGACACTACGTAGTTAAATGTTCAGAAATCAAGGTATGTGGCAGTTGGAGCAGGACAGAGAACCTGAACTGTGCTCCACGCTGTTTCTACTCCGCTGCACTTCACACCCTTATTTTCACTAGGCACAGACACACAGGCACAGTGGAGTCTGTGATAATGACCCATCATGAACTTAGGCACAAAGTGGCATCCAGTTGATGGCAACATGTGGGGAGGCATCCCGACTCATAGTTCTGAGACAGCCTGCAGGCATGGCTACACAGATGTCCAGGGATGCAGACCTAGGAGACAAGGCTGACATTGCACTTGATTACATCATGAACACCAGACCCTGATTTTTCCTGCAGCCTCCTTGGCAGAGACTATTTGAATGAAAGAGAGAGAGATTTACAGAGACAGTGCAAAAGAAAGAGGAGGTCAAGAACAGCCAGAGCTTTATGGAAGGGAGGAGAAATAATTTGTTTCTGCAAGACAGTGCCAGTAAGCCAACCTTGTAGACCTGGTCAGATCCAAGATGCCGAATGGTCCCACGTCCCACACTAGGTGGGGTTGTTCCCACCTGGAAAATCTCTCTCAGGAATTTGTTTTTGGACGAATGGACCACTTGCATTACATTAGCACTCAGTGTGTCTCGATTTTTCTCCAGGAAATCTATAGGACAGAAACAAAATTAGCCTGTCACCTCTGCAGCCTGCTGGCTCTAGCACCACTCTGTCTAGCTAAAATCCACCTAATTTACAGTAACTTGCAGATTGGTTTAGAGTAATCCTCCTGATCAGCTTCAGATCATCACTACCCTGAAGAGCCACATATCCAGGGCAGGTCATGCCCTTCCCTTCACCCTCTGTATCCAGCAGAGATAGGCTCACCTTTTGATTCATAAAAGACAACCCCAGCAAAGTGGTTGATGCCAAACTTGGTGTCATGAACACTCTTAGGTGGGATGTAGACTTTACTTTTACCATGGAGGGAATTGATTTTGACAAGCATGGTGGCATCTGTACCCTAGAAACAAACATAGGTAAAAAATGATGGTTAAACATATTGTCCCCATCACTGGCCTGTGCCCAACAAACAAACAGAAGTGGTGCTTAGAGATAACAACAGCTCAAATTCTGCCCTTATGTGTGTAGTAGATCTGGGGGAAAATAGTGCCAAAAGTATCTTCCCTTTTACACAACCCCCGTCTCAAGCATCATGACAGAATACACCGTCAAGCACAAGCCCTGGTGTTCTAGGGCTGTACACAAGCCCCCCATAACATTACTAACATCACGAGGTATGCTGAGAATTTACCAGATCTTTGGACCTCACAAGCAAAGTCCCCCACCAAACCTCTCATGCCCTCCTACCCAGGAAGCTATAAGAGATGCCTGCTCCTTCTCCCGGGCAGGCACAGTTCTTCTTGCACTCCTCAGCTGGTGCAAGACTCAGAGTTCCCTGGAAGAATCCCTGAGCAGATCCCAGTCAGTATGCCCAGAGGCAAGGCAATCAGCTGGATGCTTCTCTTTAAGGGGTGCCATCATGATACCATCCCCTCATGGGCCATGTGAGCTCTGTGCACTGGCCCATGCCCAGGGCAGTGGGGGCTATGCTCTCAGAGGTCACATGCTCATGGAATCATGGAAGAGGTGCTTTCTTGATCTAACTGTGGGACTACCCTCTTCTTAGGGAAGAAGGGAAAAGTTGTCTGCCTGTACATGAGCCTCTCAAATTGTCACCTGAAGGACTACAAATGACCTGAGGCAGGGGCTTCCTTTTCTGGACACCCTCCATTGTCATCTGATTCCTGCACCAACACTCCAGCTTAGCCTCATCATGCTCTGCAGACTATGAAAATGCTCTATTGGGATGTCTGAGATCAAATGGTACTTTCATCTCTGCTCTTCTGTTTGAGATGACTGGCCTTTGCAGAATAACATTTCACAGAATCACAGAATCATGGCAGCAACAGCCACAGGCTTCCCTTATGCACTAAGCAGGTCAACTTGTCATGGAAGGAGATCAGGTGAGTCAATCAGGGCCCTTGCTGACTGGGCCCGATCAACATGTTGTTCTGTGCCTGCTCTGTGATGGTGCTCTAAATGACATGTTTATGACCTTCCCTGGCACCAAGTTCAGCTGCCAGGCCAGGCCTGTGGTTCCCCTTCAGTTTCTCATGATGGTGACATTGCTGAATTAAGTCTGTCAGCAAGGGGAAGAAAGAGCAAGCTGCAGCCTAGACCAACAGCAGAACAATACTCAAACAATAAAATAAAACAAAAAAATAAAAAGTCAAAGATTTCCTAAGAAGCCCTTGTAAAATGATACGGACTCCTTCCTTCTTTGTCTAGAACAGCTGTAAGAGTTTCAACAGCAAGGCACCAGGAAGAGCACATTCCAGCAGAGAGTGAAGCAGTTGTGTAGTGAGCTAATTTGAAAGAAACATCTATGGGGAGAAGATATTGCCTCTCCTAACATATCTAAAAGCCACTTTTGCACTTTTATGTGCCTAAACCCAAGTGTTACCTGTGAGCTTTGTGCAAAGCCGGGCATTACAAGTGAAAATAGAAATTTACCTTGGGGAACCTGCTCTCTTCATCAATGAGGGATATGATATTCATGGGCTTAAGTGCAATGACTTCCAGAGCCTGGCGGTTGTCAGTGAAGTCAATGTTGTTCCAGGCAATGTGCTCTGCAAGGTATTCCTCTTGCTCCAGCTTGAAGACATGGTGTACGAAGAACTGCTGAAGGTGCTCATTTGCAATGTTAATGCACAGCTGCTCAAAGCTGGGGAAGGACAAGATGAAAGCCCATGGTCATCCAGTGCTGCACTGGTCTCTGGTATTGTTTAGCCTCTGTGTTAAACGGATATCCAGATATACTACTGCCATATTCCACAAGTGCTGGTGACCGCCATCACTGCACGTTGCCAATCTTAGCAATACAAGAGAGGCATTTTCTGCTGAGGCAAAGACCAGCAGCAATGACCCAGCTGATGACTGAATGTTGCTTAGTAGGCAAGAAAAGAGCTCTTATATGTTTCAAGAAACTCCAGAGATAAAGGGGAACATGTAACTGTGAAAGTTGCTTGACTGATGAGCATGTGACATGTTTCTGCTTGCAGTGGCACTTCCACTTCTTTTGTTAGTTACTCCTTCATGCTGCACCTGCGTATCATTAACTGGTGCTTGCTGTGGCACACTGTGTGTGCCTTTGGGGTGCTTACCACAGAGAGGACTCGTGGGGACTGCTGACCTTGGGAACAGCACAAAATAACAGGAGAGAACACAAAAGATAGAAGACAGAGTGTAGAGATCTCAGATTCTGTTCCAAAAGTCACTGAGGAATATTATCTGGCTGAAGGCAAGAGGCATCAGCTGAAATGGATTGCAAAAGATTGCAGAGTATGTGCTAATGGTTTGCTGAGAAATGATGGTACCTGACAACTGAGAGAGCTGCTGCCTCCCTAAGAGAGAAGGGCAAACAGAAATGGTGCTTTGGGAATGGAGACACCAGCGGAAGAGACAGCAGTGACACATAGTCACACAATGGTGTGCTGACCAGGGGACCAGGGGACCAGGGGCTTTGCTGACCTCCCCATAGGAGTACAGAAATTAAGCAGTAGGAAAAAAAAAAAAAGGGATGGGAGAACACCGAGAAAGACGTAAGCATGAGCTGAAATGGGAAGCACAACACAATCTTGTTTGTATGACATGCCAAATGTATCCCGAGAGACACTGTAAAATGCTATGGAACAGGAAAGTTTGGTAGGGATATACTACATCCTCACATAGTGGCTGCCTGCCATGGTAGCTCCATAGCCATCTCCCCTTAGAAGATTCCTCAGGTTCTGGATAGACATGTGCAATGGCTGCACTAAAATGAAGGAGAAAGAAGGCAGAAATATGATCAAGACTGAAGAAAAACGGAATCCGCATGATCATAATTGGGAAAATACAGTAATGGAATTTTCACCATTTTTCTGAGAATCAGGATGACAATGAAAGAGCATGTGTCTGTTTTTTCATTCTTTCCCTTTACATCAGCAGCTTTTCAGCTTCCTATTGCATTGCATCTGGAGTTTCCTACCTGTTGTTTCTGAAGTTTTCAAACCCAAAAATGTCCAGCAGTCCAATGCATTGTCGTCTGTCTTTAGGCTTCTGAGAAGTTGGGTTGAAAATGGCCGAGTTTATCTTGTTCACGATCCACAAGAAAATCTGTCCATATATACCCTGAGAAAAAAAAAATGAAAGAGTAATTGGAGCACATTATTAGAGACTTCAGATGTAACTTACTGCTTGATATTGTGCTGTCAAGCTATGCCTAAGAACTGCAAGGGCCTGGAGCCCTCAAGGTCAATCACATAAGACTCCTCAGCCAGGAAGAAAGACGTCTCTGAAGGCATCCCCAGTCTTTAAACAGGGAAGCCATGAGCACCAGTACCTTCACAAAGGCATCTCTCCCATCAGCAGCTTGAACCACGTTCAGAGGCCTGGACACACTTTCTCCTCGGACAATGATGGAGAGGTTTGTGAGGCTGTTCTGGAGTTCACTAGAGTCTACCTGGAGAAACAGTCATAGCAACCTGGTCATTCCCGGTGGATAAAGGAGATCCAAAGTCTGTATCAGGAGGAGGGCTATGACAAACTAGTGATGTCTAGCAGCATCCACTGGCAATTTGCTGTCCCAGTTAAAGATCTCCTGGCTTGGAGAGACATCTGCAACAGCATGACTGGAGCATCAGCAGGATGCCTGTTGAATGTACATTCCTACATAAACTCCAGAGATGTGCTCTGCCAGTGTGCTCAGGGAACAAGGGGGAAAGGAGAACCAGTAAGGGAAGATGAGAGTCCATTACCTCGAGCAATTTGGTGGCAATGGAGAAGTGTGGTGAGTCCATCACATCAGAGCAGTCCAAGTTGTCGTACACAGCTGCTGTAAGGAAGAAACAGCCAGTGTCAGGGGGAACCATCACTGTTGTTAATGTAGCTGTATTTCTGTGACTCCACAGTGCTGTGAATGTAGCAAGGTACTCAGTTCTCATTTGAAACTGATGGGTTTGGTGATTTTACCAAGGAGGGTCTTGATTCCACCCAGGGATCCTGGGATCTACAGGGCTCTCTCTGTCTAGAACATCAGGCTAAAAACAGCAGTCAAACTGACAAGGCTATTCATTTAAAATGGTAACTACTGGGGATCTGGGGAAGTGATACCTGACTCCAGAAAATGTGTTTCTGGGAAATACTTTTCCTGTGTATCTGGCTTGCGAGAAATTTAGACAACAAAGGGAAATAAAAAAAATCTCTAATTTTAGTAGTCAGCATTAATCCAAAGAATCCAGCTGGCATCACTGTATCAGGCCCTCTGTATCACAAAGCAAGGAGTTATTTTCTAAAATGTGAGAGCTTCTGGCATGTGCTGGTGGATGTCACACTGTGCCTGTCCATACCAGAAGTGCACCTATGCAGGTGAGTGTTCAGCAGACTCAAGCAAGAGGATGACTGCTATTATCTCCATGGCAAACACCACTCCTGTGTCCTCTGGCTTGTGTAGAACAACAATCAGTAAATGTAACATGGCATTACACTCTGTTGTTTCAGTTTGTGTGATAAGGGCCTATTTACAGCCATGGACACCTGACAGCGTAACAAAATAATAGTAAGATACTGGTTTTCAAAACACTTGGCAGTGGAGTCACAAATTAGAATTTCATGGTGCTTATCTGCCTGCCTTTCCAGGTCTGTTCACCTGTTAATACAGGGCAGAGCAGCACAACCTAATCTGCGCAGGTGGAAGCAGGAAGCACCCAAGGGAAGCACTTCTACCATCTGAGGAAAGGTAAGCACAGGCAATGTTGAGTTTACCTTGGAACTCTACATTCCCTAGGTGTAGGATTGCAGCCAGCAGCTTGCTGATGTCCCAGTGCTCAGAGTCTGAGAACATGAGGATCTTCATAGCCGAGCGGATGTGGGCATAATCCTTGGCATCATTCCGGCCATCGCAGGACATGCAGTTGCCCTGCAAGCACCACACTGACAGGTAAGGAAAATCCTCCTGCTACCCAGACAAGGAAGAAAGCACCTGCAGACTGACAAGCCTTTATACAGAGGGTGGCTGTCCTGTGAGTCCACAAAGCTGCAAGGTAAAAATCTATTTGGACATTCTGTTCCCTCTTCCTGTGGTTTTATCTTTCTTTACCTTTACTCTCAAAAAGTCCTTCTCAAAGAGGGCTCAATGATGCATTTCTCCGGTGCAAGACTGAATGCTGGGGAAGCCAAAAGGAAAAGCTGAGGGGAAGGCTGCTCTGGAGCATAAAAGGACAGGAAGCTCTGACAAGGTTACCTAAATTTACAAGGCTTTTGGTTTTCTCTCTCTGCCTTGTCAATGGAAAATTAACAGCCCTCATCTCAAATCAAAGCAACTTGAATTGGATAAATACTAGCAGGCAGATCTCAAAATAAAAATATTAGGTCCTAATGGGAGGCAAATGGAAGCATCCAAGGCAGCATGAGAAGAACCTTCATCAAAGCCTGCACAGCAGGTCCTAGTATCCTTCTCCTGATAGAAACTATTTTCAGCCCTAATGGAGATGGGGAAATGCCTTTTTTATCCTATGTTTTTGACAATATAGCATGATAATTACAAAAATGAAATATTCCCAGACATTTCCATTTATAGCATGTAAACATGCCAGCTTGTGCCAACAGCTGACCTTTATAAAACCATGGATATGTTCTCCTTTAATCCAATCCTTCTATCTCAATATCACACTGCCCTACTGCTGACCCAGTGGCCTTTTTATGGAATGGGCAATGGATTAATTGCACTAATTGCACTCATCAGCTTTGCTGCAAGATCACTGATATTTTGAAAACATTACATTTGAAAAAAATTTCCACAACTTTAATGGTTTTGCTTTTGAGACTCCAGAAACAGATTTTAGATTTGTTTTCATTTCCTAGAAATTAGATGCCCGGCTCCAGCTAATTTCAGTAGAGGCAGGACTTGAGCATTTTTTTCCACAGCTGTAGAACAGCCCAAATGAAACCAGCTGCTGTATGTAATACGAGGTATATACACAGGCTAAAGGATAGGATTTTCGTCATGGCTTTTATGTCCTAAACCATTCAATTAGCTATTTTCAAAAATCTCACCTATGAAGATCCCACTTCTGCCCCAATGGCATCATAAACCCAGACATGATAACATCAGTCATGGGAGGTTACACTGAATGCCAGCTTGCCTGCATTATGTATATAAGATTCATTAGATATAAGAACTAGAATTCTTAGTCATATTCCTCTAAGGTACACATATCTGATTCCCATTCTTCCTGGCATGAGATCCCTTACATTCCTCTGGAATCTGAGAGTCTGGGAAAGTGGAGGATGTTGTCCACATTCTTTATGTTGTCCCATTTCTTTATGTTTCTTAAGTTTGACTTCAGCTTTGACGTGCCACAAGCTGCTTCTCACTGGTGGACAATACAATAACTGTCTGAAACGGATGCTCACAGCACTTTTGGTGTTACTGCTTCTGGTACTCTAAGGGAAGCACTGTTCATATTTGGTAAGTACCATCTGCAGCTCCTAGTGATTGCAATTGCCCACTGGTAGAAGCGAATGGCAGAGGGATAATGGAAAATAAAGCAGAGATTATTACCATAGTGAGATAAGTGTACTCTGAGGCAGTGCCCAGATTCAGCATCTTTTTCTGTTCTGTATTCATCCCCATTAGCATGCAGTAGAAGATGTGATAGTTCCTCTCCTCTGGAGCCTAAAAAAGAAAGAAATAGGCCAATGGACAGAGTTGTCAGGATAAGCTGCTAACACAAGAACAAGCAAAATATACGCCTGCCAGTGACCTCACCTGCCGGCAAACCCGGGACTTCTCCAGGAGGAACTGTTCTATGCGGGCTCCTTCTATCACACCATTTTGGTTGAAGTGAATATCAATGTATTTCCCAAAGCGGCTTGAATTGTCATTTCGAATTGTCTTGGCATTTCCAAAAGCTGATGGGCAAGAGACAGTGATAATTCCTGGATTATTGCAGTTCATGAACATCAAGCCTATTTTTTTGCCTTTCTACTTTGCTGCTAGTATTGTACACATGTTCCAAATGACTGTGCTCAAAAGCACTGGAGCATGTCTTGTCTCAGTCTGCCACCTGAAGAGAGAGGCAGGCATACTGTGCACCCAGATAATTGGGTCCTAAAAGACATATTCAAATGATCCAACTGTGATCTATATCTGGACAGCCAAGAGATCTGGGCAAGTCTGAAGACGTCCAGAAGTATTTACTGGGAACATGCTGATCCCTATACAGAGAAAGATGGGTGTCTCAGGGGGCTCCCCTATAGATACATCCATGCTTGGCCAGTCACCAAGTAACTTTGTCACTGTCTAGGGCAAATGCTAAACCAGGGGGCTTTGTCTTGGGCTCTGCATTCTTAAGGACTCTTGTGCTCCCAGCAGTTCCAGGTTACATACTACAGTGGCACCTCTTACAGCGTGAGAGCAAGGCTGCTGTGGACTGCATGGAACATGGCAGAAAAGTATAGAGCACATATACAGTGCATTACCAGTAATTCAGGGGGGTTACCAGTTAAGCAGATACAATGGCTCAAAGATCTGGTTTTGATTTTTTTTTTTTTATTCTGAGGTAAGTGTGGTAAATCAGCCATGTTTGCTAAATAACCCACCTTCCAGAATGGGGTTGGCCTCTAGGATTTGCTGCTCTATCCAGGAATGCTGGCCACTGACAGCTGCCAAAAATTGTAGTATTAGCTTTGTGCTTTCAGTTTTACCAGCTCCAGATTCTCCACTGCAGTAAGAAACAAGATCATTACAGGCTTCCTTTCTTTTTTTGGCAACATGGCAGACCAAATTTAAAAAAAAAAACCAAACACTACATTTACCCTGTAAATGGCAGATCAGACTTTCACAGAAAGTCTGGAAAATTTGAGTCTTTCATCATCTTATCTGCTTAAATTTAAGTTGTTTTTTAGACTTAGGCTGAGAACTAAATCCTCCCACCAATTAAAAACAAGCAAATCCGTGGAAGACATTCTGTACCTGTGCCAATTAAATGACCACTTGCTTTTCTTCTTTATTGCATTACCAGATTGTCAATGCTAGCGTTAGCACATCAACTGAGTTGACTCAGATATAATCAGATACTATTGCAATGAGACTATCTGGTTCTTCACACTGATAACAAACAGAAAAAGGATTCTTTATAGGACAAAGAAAGCTTTCCTTCGAGTTAGCAGAGGTTATTTCTCTTCAGGAAATGTCTGTTCTCAGAAACTACATGTAACATAAATATCTTGTCTCCAAGGTAATAGATAGCTCTATATCACACATGCTCAAGTGTTATGTTTCTGTACATAGCAACCACCTGCAGAAAGTACAACGACATTCAAAGATTCTGTGGGAAAACAATGGACTTCAGAAATCCTTTGCTTATGTTCTACCTTTTGTAGCCCTAACTGAAAATAAAGAAGCAGGAAAGAAAATATTTTCTTCCCATTGTCTGTAGTCTTATCTGTGCCCTTCCATTTGGAAGGTCTCCTGTGTCCACAAAGGTGCCCCAAACCATGCCAGACTTAATTTCTGCTGTTTTCCTCTCTGAGTCAAATTACCTGATCACACAGCACTGGTCTCTCTTATTCCTCTTCATATTGAAGTAGCAGTTGTCTGCAATGGCAAAGACATGAGGTGGAAGCTCTCCAATCCTCTTGTTGCAGTACAGTCTGATCTGATCCACTGTGTAGAGAGGCAGCAGCTGGTATGGATTCACTGCTACAAGGATTGATCCTGTGTAAGTCTGGAAAACAGTTGCGAGCATTATTGCTACAGCAAACCTGCAAACAAAAAAAACAGCCAAAGCCACTCACAGTATAAATCTAAACAGAGGCAGGAGGGGAGCCTGTGAGATCATAGCAGCCCTTGGGTGAGCTGAGAGCCCAGTTCCTCACTATCAGCTGCTGTTAAACATTCCAGGATAAGGAGATACCTTTTCCTTCTTTGCTCAAGGAAGAATGCTAGTTGTAATCTCCTTGCCAAATCACAGTTCTCTGTCTCAAGCTGAAGTACGCAAAAGTCCAATTTAACCGGCACTTTTGTGTTATCCTAAGGTGTTTTGCAGTGTTTTGTTAAGCTGCTTTTGTATTCCAGTGCAGATGTAGCTGAACTTTGCTAATGGGCCAAGTCTTAGTTGTGCTATTCATACAGTGATTTAGAAACATTTGTATACAGCACCACCAGTGAAAATAAGGCTGTTGAAGGCTGTGGAGATGCAAGGCAATAACATTGTTCAAAAACCACCTGAAACAACTGCAGGCAGCTAGAGTCTAATATAACAGGTCTATACACACACTTTGGTAGTTATAACTGCAGCATCTATAAAATCAGTCCTATTTTACACTAAATATCATCACACCTATGTTGTAAGAGGCAACTTCTCTCCAGTATTGTATATAACATGAGAGGCAAAGCATGGAAAAACTTTAATATTAATTATAATATTACAAACTGGAAACTAAGGAAAAAAGAAAATAAAAATGCCAAATTGCACAAGTTATAAAACTTGTAATGGACAAAATATACAGATTGTTCATTAGCCATCTTACTACATCAAAATCAAGTAAATGTTGGCTTGGACTGGGGGACAATTGAAATCATGTCACTGTGTACTAGTTAGGCTGATCCTCCAGGTAAGAGCAGCACTAAGCTGTAACATGGGCTGGATTTAGCTCACTGTCAGTGACTGGTGGCAATGACTGCTCTGGGAGAAAGTAAGTGGGGCCACTACCTGTGCCAGCACTGTGACTGAGGGGCTGCTTCTTCACAGCCAAAGTACACGAGTGAAAGAAGAGAAAAATTATGTTGGGTCTCTTTGCCACCTTCAGTCAGGAAAGAAGTCAGAGGGCCTCACATGTGAAAGACTCATGGGCTGCTCTAGTCACTTGCTAAATGTAGAGGCCATTCCCAGAAGTGACCTGGAAGCAACCATGGCACTCACATAGATTTTGTGCTCCTGATGTCGGATAAGGAGGTTGTGCACCATGCCAGCTTCATGGAGGTCCCCGAGGCGGATCATGTCCTCTACCCCCTGGACAGAAGAGGGGTGCATCAGGCGCACCATGTGCATGTTCCGAGGCGTGATCCAGTGTTCCTGACAAAGGCAAGGCACGGACTTTAACGTGTGATGCTGTGGCTCAGAGGTAAGCAAAGGAGAGCTGGGATAGACTAGAGTGAGCTTCAGCATAACACATGCTCAAGCAAGCATGTTCTAACACACAGGTGACTGGCCTACAAGAATTAACTGGTTTGCTGCTCCCCAGGACCAGATGGTTTAAAACACTGAATGAAGCCATTCCGGTGGATTTTGAACAGCACCAAGTTTAACACTGTTCAGAATGCAACTCTGTCATCACAGGCAGAACACTGTATGAGGTAGGGATTAACTGATTTCAGTGGGATGATGTTTCCACCTAAAGCTTCACCAAATTTAGGGATTCATTTCCGTTTCCTAGCCACGTAGATATAACCACTATCTCATGAAGCTCTGAATCTTCTTAGTGCTTGGACCTGGAGATGATGGGTGACCACCCTATACTTGCTTTTTTTTCTATAGTCTTTCTTCAGTATATCCTACCAGACATTATCAAAGTCAGATCCTCTGGATAGATGGAGCTTTGGTATGACCCAATAGGGCCTTCTTTTGTACTTTGTACTTTTAAATTTTATGTTCATCTTTTACAGAAGGTTATAGCATAGCCCACCTTGCCTTCATCATCCTCCAGCAACATCCGTCCTGAGTCAGATTCCTTTACAACTGCCCCAATAGGGACATTAAATTCACTGTTTGGTTGAGTGTCCAGCCACACGTGATCACCCTGGGGAGAAAAGCCTACTGTTAAGTACAGTGACATACTTGATGCCATGTAGCTCACAGGCAAACACCTCTTGGTCTTCCTTTTTTAGTGATTTGATTTCTTTAGCAATGTTTATCTGGATAAGTTCTTACTACTTGCAGGCAGTACATTCACAGACCTCTGAACTCTGCTCCCAGCTCCACAGCTGATCTGGAACATGACTTTGGACAAGTCATCAAACCCAGCTGTTTCCCAAGAGGAAATGATGCAATACCTTTTCCAAGGACAGCAATAATGCAGCTCCACTACCTCTCAGAGGCCGGCTGGGGGCACAGGGAATGCTGGGGAACTGCCTTGGCAGCTTCACATGATCTATGATATTCTCTCAGAAGAGATTCTTGAGAACATAGATTTTACCAGGAAAATGAAAAACAAACAAACAGATGTACAGACTGGATGCCTGGAAATGTAGAGGCCTCTGTTGCGAGAATTTTTATATTTATATTTTTCCTGCTATAGCTGAAATGTGAGTGCATCCATGACCTCTCTTAGGAAAAAACCCACCAACATTCTTTATCCAGCCAAGTTCCTCTCTTCAGATTTGTAGAGGCTTGGCAACACCTGGAACCTCTACAGAGCAAGCAAGAACTGCTGTGCTATCCCTGGAGGAAGGGGTGAGCTGCAGCTGCCCCTTCCTAGGAAAGAGCAGCATTCTTGGTATTGCCTGCACCCGTGTCCTGGTTATGCTACCCTATTCTAGGCCTTGAGAACACCTTCTCTTGCTCCAGGCCCTAATACAGATACAAACAGAAAGACGGAATAAAAACTGAACAGAGTTGTAGATCGGTGGACTTTCTAGCTGTGTCTTGTCAAATACATATACAACTTTTGTTACACACCACAGCATTAATGGTCATAGTTTCAACATTTTTACTGAAAAAAATATTTCTTTTTCCCCTCAAAATGCTTTGTGGCTTACATTTAAAACTAAACAATCAGTGTAAATCATCTATAAACATTGCACAAGATTATGAAGAATGTTACAGACTAACAGCTCTCATTTGTGTTGAATAAAACTCCAGAGGTGAAACCACTTGTGTGGTTTCAGTGCCACACCTTGTGACAGAGGTCACCTGCTCAATAAGAGCATGGCCTGGTGAGGCAGGACACCTCTACTTCCCTTGTCTAGGCTGAAATTATTTTATACCTAGTTGATACTGTGTTACTGCTACTTTCTTTTTGACTGAACTATGATGGCAAGGTAGCTTTCTCCTCTTTGTGCCTCAGGCTAATCACTCAATCAGAGCAAAGAGTAGGACTTACCTTTCTGAAAACCACCATTATGTTTCAGATCACTGTATGCAACCTGCACGCCAAGAACATAATGTTAGGCCAGAAAAGGGCTTTTATGAGAACATACAGTGAAGTTTCCTTGCATAAAAAGAACATCAAGATGCCTTAAAATAACTTTGTTAAAGCAGAAGAGATCATAATAAGGTATGCTCAATGCAGTAACAATGACACCATCTACACAAAGCAAAGAATGTGCAGCACTGGGGTGGAGCTCTGAGTTCTACCACATAACCCTGGAGACGCCCTCAGTCCTAAAGATTTCACTGTGCACATTTTCATACCCAACAGTTCTCTCAGTCAAGTGCTAGGCAGAATTACTGGCTGAACTTCAAAGTTGGCTGACTAATAAAAAGTACAACGTGATTTGATGCACAATAGAGTTACATTTAGCTGGTCCATTGGCCCAGCAGCTCAGTGACTATCTCAGAGACACAGGTTTAATTCATATTGTCCTGAGTTGACTCCCCTCACACCCTCCAACTTGAACCCACTGCCAAACAGAAACAGAGGCTTAGAGTTCACCTACCATGGTGGGAATGGAAGGGATTGCAATCAAGGCATGAACAGCAAAATAAGGGACTGGAGGGGACCACAATAAAATTAGGAACTCACTATCAAGAACATAAGAGTCAAAATACCAGTGGCCAGAAATCTACAGCAGTGCTTTAGTTAAGGGATGATGCACTTTAGGCTGTCATAACCAAGAAACTAAAGTCTTCAAAGCCACTTTCTGTCCCCACAGACAGAGCTCAATTTTGGGAGTGATTCCACGCGTAGGATGATTTGCCAGCTGATCCTCCATATTCTTTTATTCTTAAGGCAAAATCCTCATGTTCTTATTCAGGATTCAGAGACAGGACCTGCCTATCAACTTCAACACTGGGATGGCCTGTTGCTGTGAGTGGTGCAGAGTGGCACACAAGAAAGCATGGTCCTTGGCAAACATAGGCTAAAGATGGGCCACAGTCAGTGATTCACAATTGACAGGCACGTTTTTCACCTGTACCAGAATATGGCAAAAGAGTAGAAATGTTGATCCCGAACAAGGAGGGAGTGGCAGATTCACGGAGACAGCCATACAGTGTCACATCAAAGGGACAGCTGGCCCTGGATCCAGTCTGAACGCAGGCAAGAGCGGACATGTAGGGAGGAGATCCCATATGATCCCAGGATATGCAGTTCCAACATTTAAAATGCTTATTCCCACCGAAGCTGTAAGTGGCCACCCCCCCTGCACCTGGTTGCACGGCCACTTTGTGGCCAAGCCTGGCTCTCTCTGCTGCTTTACTTGACAAAATAGTGCTGCACCATAAACAAAATCACACCCTACAAGGTTGGGAATTTACCTCTCCAGAAGAAATCTTCACTGTGTGGCTTTTGCAGATTAGGTCCCTCTTTTTCATAAGCATTGGAGTAAGAAGGGAAAGAAAGGTAAAACTGGCTCTGATGCCATTAAGTGCCAGTTCTCTGCTGCACAAAGGAAGAAATGACTGAGAGACGGTTATTTATTACAGGACTTTGCTCCCAGTTCAGTGTGTTTCAGGTCAGGTGTTTCAGCGAGCACGAAGGCTAATTCTTGCCTGGGTGAACTTTAAACTTCAATCTCTCCACTTGGCCTGTATCCTTTCAGATTTCTGGAAAGCACTCACAGAAGAAAAACCTTTACCATCTGGTCTTACACAGCTCCAATAATACTGACTTCCTTGGAATTGTCTCTCTCCCTGTTAGGTACAAAGAAAATCAGGCCCTCATCTCTTCATCAAAACCTCCCCATGGTTTTCCACAGCTCTTTTCTGCAAGAAAATCAGTCTGTGTCTTGTGTGGTCTGTGTTTCACAGTATCTACAGTTCAGATCAAAATTAACTCATCACATTTAACTTAAATTCATATATACACCCATATAATGGGACAAAACATCCTGGTTTCACTATCATTAATTTATCTCTCAATAAACACTCTGTCCCTGTGTTCCAGAATCTAGGTGCATGTAAACTCCCTATTTGTCCACTTCTCTCTTTCCAAAATAGAACAGAATGGCCAAGAGCTTTCCTGTTTCTGTTGGCTCCATATGTAGTCTCTCTGTCCTTCTTGTAAATATGCTTAAATTCCAGTATGGGAAAGAAACTGAAGTGTAGTACATCTGTAGAGAGGCAGATACAGGGATCCTCCAGCCAAAGGAAGAACTCAGGAGTCAGGCACATTCCAACCCTTATGATGAGCCCTAACAGTGAAGATGAGATTTTTTCCATGTACCCTAACCCAGCCGTGTCACCTTCCTCCAGGGTCCTGTGCACAACACTGTGCACTAGTCTGTGTGCCCACTATTAAACATGCAAATGTAAATGTGCAATAATTGTGAGCATGTGCTAGTATACCTAATGTCCTAATTCTTATTTTCTTGTTTCCTAGGCTCCATGTGGCTGCACTGTATGATGGGGCCCCTGATGTAGCTCCATGTCCAAATCAGAGATAAGTACTTAGGCAAGGCAATAAATAGTGGGGAGTAACATGTGTTTATCAACGTCACATATTTTTAATGTTTTTTATATTTTTTATACATATTTTTTATGTTTTTATATTTTTAATGTGTTTTAATGTCAGCCTCCTTACCTTTTTGTTTGTCTTACAGCAGCAGATACAGGTGCAGAAATAGAGTGTAGGCCTTTCAGAGACCTTTGTAGAGAAGCAGAAAGCCACAGAGAGCTTTCTTCAAGTTTCTAACGGCAAATCATTCCTACTCAAAGATTTTGCCTCAAAGTAGTTCTTTAGCAGACTTATTTTTGATACAGTTTTTAGAAGTCTACATGCTGTATGTGATTAAAAAAAATTCCAAGTACTGATTTTATTAGGTAAAGGTCAAATATTGGCAATGTAATCAAAGTACATACCTTTATACTAGCAAGGCAGATATCTAAACCCAAAGCTTTTTGTGTAATTGGACAAAAAAATGCCATGCACATTCCTTCAGCAAATGAAACATACCTGCTGAAATTCCAAATTGAGCACTGTTTGGGAGCAGAGAATCTCATCCTAAAAATAACTACATTGTTAACACTTGTGCCCAAGATGCCGTGCCTGTGCTATTTCAGACAGAAGTACAGGATTTATGTCCTATAGAAACTGTATGAGATGGAATCAGGGAAATCGAGGTCATCTGAAAGAAAAGTACAACTAATTGTACAGTTGAAATATGTACTGGAAGGGAGATTGATTTCCACAGTTGACAGATTCAAGAGGTAGAAAACAAAAGCTGAGGGAGCAGAGACTTGATATACCAAGGGGAAGCAGCCAAGATGCTCTGTGCAGCACGTGCAGCTAATGAGAGATGAGCAGGCTAAAGATTCCTCCAGACAAGGGCCTGTGAGTGCACAGGGGCAGCTCATGTTTGTGCAGGAACTGAGTTGTGCAGACGTGGAAAGACAGGAAAGGAACTTGCCAGGAATGAACAATGTAAATGTACTGCTGAACACAGAGTTTGGCGAGGGACTGTGCAGAGCACAGGAACATTTGTAGCAGTAATTAGGGGTAATCTGTAGCATGGTCTATGCTGATTAATTGTTGTGACCTTTCCTGTAAGCAACTGCTGAAGGTGAAGACCGTGAAGTCACATCTTAAGTAATAGAGCCCCAAAAAATTATTAAGTATGCAGCAAAACACTGGCACAGGCTGACCAGAGAAGCTGTGGCTGCCCCATCCCTGAAAGTGTCCAAGGCCAGGTTGGACAGGGCTTGGAGCAACCTGGGATAGTGGAAGGTGCCCCTGCTATGTTGGAACAGGATGAGCTTTAAGGTCCTTTCCAATCCAAACTATTCTGTATTTCTATGATGAATACTGCATTGAGAAAAGCAACAAAATAAAATTGGATGAACTCTGGTGAATTTAATCCTGCTGTTGCTCAAAGCTATAGGTCTGTGCAGATAGACATGTATGAACAAAACTGCCTCGTCCTGACACCTTCCTAATTAAGAGATTGATGTCAGGATCAAAGGGTTTAATTTGTACATGGCACTACCTTTCATATTTTCTCTCCAGCTAAATCAAAGTGGCCTTGTCATTTCTGCATCACCAGGTCCTGGATATCAAACATCATTTTATGTTAAGCTAGTTATTTCTCAGAGGTTTCTGAAGCGAGGTGGATTGGGTGTAACAATTTGCAATTTAAACTGTTCATTCAGCAGTCCTACTGCCTACACTAACCTCCTTCCCTTCCTCTAAGCAGATTTGTAGCTCTAAGTCACTGATGTCTGTTAACTCTGAAAGGTACAGTGCAGGAAACAAAGCGAACTAAATAAGAAGTACATACCGGTAAAGGATTTCCAAGTGCATTGCATGGTTTTCTTGAGCATTCTGTTCTTCATGGAAAGGCTTCTTTCATTCCAGTTAGTTCATGGAGTTGCACAGCGAGGCAGACTGAAGGGGCTCTGAGATCTGTGTCATTACACACCTTCACACACGCCAAGTGGGCGCTGCTTATGCTGCTTGGTAGAAGACAGGTCATTCTCCCCCACTGTGCAATCCCATTATGGTCTGACTGTCACTCCATCCTTTCTTTTGGGAATCAGCCAGGATGGTATTACAAGAGTATATTACAGACTGCTATCTGCCAGGCTGTGGCTTGTGAGGAACAAAGGCATGTGCACATTAGTGTGCACATGCATGTTACCTGCAGAATGAGGGTTGGGATGGATGCCCAGTTATTCAGCATTGATGAGGTGAGGTTGTTTCAGACACAGGTGCTCCATCCCCTGTGTGATGCACAAGCATGTCACAAGTAGGTTAGGAGGTTTCATTTCAGAAAGATGGGAATTCATAACAATCTGTGCCTCCTTTCAGTAAATGCACAAAATCTCTGTTCTTTCATCAGTGCAGTCTCAGTGCAGCTGGAATTTGGGACAGTGGCTCACCATCCCTACAGAACATGACACATATCTATAAAGGACTAATTTCCAAGGCAGCCTATCATCATACTCTGATCCTCTTGAAACTTTAGTATAGGATAGATTTCTGTGTTTTCTAGGCAGCTCGGTACAATTTCCACATACCTTGGTACACATTATCCAACCTTCTTTTATTTGTGTTAGTTTCTGATTATGTTTTCCATTGTCCATTACTTTCTGTTACACTACTCCGAAGTTATTTCCTTATTCCTTTATTTGTTGCATTGTAAAGTTGTCCTCCTGCCTTCTATTTAGTCAGTTGTGTAAAGCCATTCCATTTCTTTATGGAAGCCAGAGAAGTGCAACAACAGGAGCCTCCCATCACATACTGGCACATATGCCTGCTCCTTCCAGAAAATATCTGTGAAACCACGGAGTAAAAATCCTATAGGAGCAGGAAAAAAAGGACAAGATACTATTAAGAGCATGGTCCTGAGGCTCACTTAATGAACTTTGTGACTATCTGGAAAAGACCAGTAGAGCTGTAAACAAAGAGACATTATCTGTGTTTCATGTAAGTTGCTTTCAGGGGAAAAAAAGGTTTTCTGTGTTTTTGCTAAGAATTTAGGATCGTACCCGAGACACATTTGACTCCACTGCCAATTTCTCCTTCTAAGTGTTTCACTGTAGAAGATGTTGAATAATGACTCAGTCCTGAGAGTTCAGCTGTGTTTAGCCTGGTACACTGAACTCCCTGCAGGAAACTGTGCTTGCTGCTGGATGGAAAGTGTTAATTAATAATGGCTTCACCTTCTGTCATCCACTGCAAGGTGCCTCTAGCGCAGAAGAAACAGACCTATTTTGCCCCGAATTCTCAACTTACTAAATTTTGATGACTCTGAACGAGAGTGTAGCATGCAGAATTATAAAAGTCACTGTTGTTCAGAAATACACCAAAGGACACATGCAGCAGTTCTCTATCTGTATCACACTGACCTGTATTTTCCTAGAAAATGAAGGTGTTGTATGACAAACCAAGAGGCAGGACACCAGCACTGTATACATTTATTAGACTCACATTTTGAAATGCTGCATCAATGACAGCAGCCATCCCTGATAATCCTTGACTTGCATATCATGAGCATTCCAAATTCTTGAGTAATGCAACTACTCAGAGGATAGGGGCTATTGAAACAGAACACAACAATCCCTGAAAAACACCAGCATTGTTTTGCCCTGCCCGTGTTTACTCCAGAAGTCACCATCCCCTGGGAGCTCAGGGTGAACTTTCAATGGATCATGAAGGCTAAATCTGGAGGAACCGCCCACATATGAACTAGATTGAACTGGAGCTTCAGCCAGGACAGTCACACCTAAATTTGTGAGAGAACTTGTCCTTCCTTTCCATGGCCATGGCGGGTCCCCCTCCAGCCACCTGCAAACATGAACTGCCAACCCCATTGCAACATCAGAGCCCACTTGTGTGCGTGTGCCTGAGCTCTGGCTCTGCTTTGCCACCTTCTTGTAAAGATGCACGTTAATCTTGCTGACTTGGCTTGTAAAGAGCAGATAAATTTACCTATTATTTAAATGGCAAAACCTTTTTTGCTCCAGACGACACTCTGCATCTCCCATCCTTAATCACTGTAGGAAGCATCGCACGGGATGGCCCTTCGTCTGGTGGATGGGAGACGTTGGGAACTCTGGTGTAGCTCAGGGCTGTGGTTCCGAGCAGCCATTAACAGTGTCAGGGGTTGGATTGGTCGCCCGGAAATTCCCGCAGGGCTCAGACAAGGAAACCCCTTTGCCAGGATCACAGCCACGTCACCCTGCAGCTGAGCACTGCCGTGGTCATCGAGGGGCTACAAATAGCCTTTTATTCTCCAAGACTCCTTCAATTTCCCCAGTGCTTCAGTTATCAAGCTGAAACCAAACTATATTCTAGAGGAGGAAAGCAAAAAGGAGAGGACAAAATGTTCTCCAGTTTGTTGCCTCTGAACCCGAGCCCTCAGGACAGGGGCGGCTGTGAAAGTGCAACGCCTCCTAACGGCCGCTGCCCCAGGAGTCTCGCGAGACCCAGCGCGCCGTGCGCGCGGGGCGGGGAGGCGCCATCTTGTTCCTGTTCGAGGTGGTGGGGCCGGGCTCGCGCTGAGGGAGCGCACGGGGCAGCGCCCTCTGCTACCGCGGGGCGCGGCATGGACACCCACTATTACGGCGGGGAGCAGTCAGGTAGCGGCGCGGGGTGCGGGGTGCGGGACCCTCCGGGGAGGGCATCGGTCACGGCGGGGCCCGCGAGTTCGGGGGGACAGCGGCGGGGCCTTGGCCTGAGGGCAGCACGGCGTTAATTCCTTCGATAGTCCGATGTCTGGGCAGTGCATCTGTCGCTGCCCGCATGGTATAGGAGGTTTTGTGCGCTCTGGGGTTGTCTGGGGTGCTTTGTTCGGACAGCCCAGTTTTCCTGCCCCATTAGAGCGGGAGCCCGCCCGATTTCTGTGCGGTTCCTTTAAACGCTGAGTTTGACTTTCTTTTTTTGATCTCGGGATAGATGATGGAGGAGCTACTCCAGTGCAAGACGAGCGAGACTCAGGATCTGATGTGGAAGATGAAGGAAATGAGCAGCATTCTGGATCGGAGAATGGAAGTGTAGGGCACCGTTCAGAGGTACTACAGGAGCTTTATCTAGATGAAATTTACTCTCCTCTGAATTCTTTTTTGTTGTTTAAAGTGGCATTCTGTCTTGACCGAGGCATAAGTGTTTATTCAGTTCTTCTTAAGGGTCCCAACGGCGGAAACTTTAGTTCCATAAAAAAGCGTTGGATAGTTTCTTGACAAGTATGTTGGCTAGGGTTTTGTTTTCTTCTTAATTGTTATAATAGCACACACTGTTCTGAACTTGAATAAGTTGTACTCGATTTGCTTCGATTTCACAAAGATAAAATTTTGGGGTTTGAAATTCTAAGCAGTAGATTATGAGGAATTTGCAGTTGTACCTGAAATTCTGTGCGGTGATGTAAAACCACATGCTTTGGAGGTGTAGATTTCCTTGCCAGAGAATAAATGCTTTTCCAGCTTCCATGTCAGATGGGGGCACTGATTCTTGAGTCTTCTTTGTGCTGGTTTTTACCTTGTAATTCACTAAGGAGAGGTGTGCATGTGGGGCAGGTTAAGGTTCCTAAATGAGACCTGTTCTTCCTCTGGAGTGGTCCCCATTTGGAGAAGCATTCAGCATGGAAAGGCTTTGGTCCAGAGTTGTATCTGGGGCAGAGTCACTTCATTTGTGGATTGACTGTTTGGGCTGAGAAGAGATTGTGATGAAAGATAAGGCTCCCTTTAGACTTTTAGGACAGTTTGGGAGTTAAGAGTTGATTTTTAAGAATTGTTTGTGATTCACAATAAAGTTATATCAGGTCTTAATTGGAAGGAATAATTCTGGCCTGTGAACTCAGGAATTCTAGCCAGCAAAGTTACAGAGAATTTTTGATACTCATAAAAACTGTAACCAAAGCCATTTCATAGTGTTGTGCATATTTTATGTAAAGGTCAGGATTTACTCTGACTGGGTTTTCAGTGTTACACATTTTAGAAATTGCTTAAAATGTGACCTAAGCTGATGTGGGAGAAGGCTTGACTCTACTGTGGCATTGCTTGCAGTCCTTTTTTTTTTCTTCTTTTTTTTTTTTTCCCTGCCTTTATTGAATTCATACTTCCCTCAGAGTGAGAAACTGGATGAAGATTTTGTGTTTGTATAAAATGAAAGTTCATCCCATATATTTGAACTTACCTGTAAAGCACATTTAGAATTTCCTTTTTTTGAAAGATGTTGGCAAGTCCAAGAGAAGAAATAGATTTGGTGTGAGGAGGCATCTGCTGTTGTGACAATTATAAATTCAGTGTGACAGGAAACGTATTTCTCAGCCTGGGAAACATAGCTATGTCAGGAGGGATTTGGTACTTCTGTTTTAATGAAAGAAAAGTGTGATGAGTGTGTGAAGAGTCATGGTACTGCTACAATAATATTAAACTTTTTCTGCTGTGTACAAAAGCTTAATCATTGGTTCTTAATTTTCTGTGCTTCTCTGAGATTTTAATTTTACTTACTGTGGCAAGGAAGTTGACTCTTTTTACATCTGCAGCATCTCTTCTTCAGATTTAGGTAAGCAGAAAGTACCAGTTATCATTGTTAACTGGTCCTCTTCATGTGCTGCATTTAAGGGGTTTGTTCTGTCATGGCAGTTGAATATTCCTTTATAGATAAAATACTTCAGAAAGTCAATTTAAAAAAAGAGCCAAGCTAAGCCACCTTTCTTACCAATACTAAATGTGAACTGTCAAGTCTTAATGCTTTATTTGGTTTAGCTCAAATCAAAATCTGAATATTTTGTTTTGCTATGAAGTCTTAATTTTTCTTCCCCTGCATCGAGTTCACTTTGCACTCAAAAGGCAATAATGTGGAGCAGCCATCTCTGAAAGGAGTAGCTTTCAGTCATTTGTCATATTATTTACTCTAAATATTCTCTCATCTTACTTTCTTCATCTTTAGGAGTATGTGGGAGAAATGACACTCAAAGGTAATAAAACCTTTGAGACAGCCTAATCAGTTAAGTCTGTTTAATTACTATTTTGTCTCTAATTTAGAACTCATATGTAAAGAACTGAAGTTTTAAAATTTCCAACTTTTCTTTCAGGTTCTTAACTTTAAAGAAAAGGGGAATCCTGAGGAATTACTTATGTAGGTCTCAGGTATGTGGGTTTCTCTTCTCCACAATTCTTTTCTGTCTTTCCTTCCCCCAATCCCACTTTATCTATAAATGTTCTCCTTGATGTCCTTACTGATTCTGCTTTAGACAATTAGAATTAGTTTTAGTACAGTAATGAATCTGAAATCATGTTTACAGTGTTTGTCCAAGTCAGGGTCATACAGAAATCCGTAATAACTTAGTTCTTACACTTCCACCAAGTTGCTGCTGTTTCATGAATTGAGTTCTGGTTAGACTGTGACTCTTAACAAGCACCAGTATATGACACTTTCTGAAAAAAGGAGGAACTTGCTGATCTGCCCATGATGGTTATGTAGGTCTTAGTTTAACACTCATCTTTCATGACATTGTAGTGGATGGTTCAATTTTGTTGAAGTTACTAAATTATGAAAGAAGTAGCTCTTAAAAGTGGCTGCATGTTGATCCAATAAACTGCTTGGTAGCTGAAATCTTTATGTAGAAATGTAACACTGTAAATTTGATTTTTATGTATTCCTTATTTTATACTGTACTAAAGCCTCATGTTATAGAATTCTTTCATTTAATGAAAATTAAGGACATCTCAATTAAAATGTTTATAGATAAAGAGGAGGAAGAAAAGAAAGCAAAGGAATTAGAGAAAAATGCAGTAGCAATTACCTGAGACCTACTTGGTTTTGAGAATGTCTAATCTTTCAGTTAAGTATTTGGAAAAGGGAAACTAGAAAAGTCAAAAATTACATGCTTAATTTCTTTGAAAACACTCTTTTAGAGATGAACTTAAAAATTTTAAAAGGGAAGGTGAAGATTATGAGACATATCCAACAGCATTTAGTCATTTTACTGTGAATTTGGTACTCTTTTTATATCAATTATATTCTGAAACATGTGGATTCATTATTGTTTGCAGAAGCCTTTCACACTGTGGGCAGGTCCAGCCCTGTGCAGGGTCTCAGCTCTGCTGCAGAAGGTGCTCCATGGTGCTGGGTGGGGGCTCTGGGGCAGTGCTGCGCTCACTGACACAGTGGTGCTCCCTGGCTTAGCCTTCCACACCGGGCTGGAGGAGGTGGTGCCTGTGTGCCCAGGGTGTGCAGGGACACGTGTGTTACCTTGGGTGCTGCTTCTCCAGGTGGTCACACTGCAGCAATTGAGCTGCTGTGAGCACCAGGTGAGCCTGCCAGCTATATGTCTGCTCTCCCTCCCCAAACATCTTAATTCTCAGGAGTGATTGTCAGTTTGCAATAACAGAGTAAAGGTTTGGGATCTTGTAATAATCTTCAGTAATAATGCTCTATAATTATAGTGTCCTCTCACCAAGCTTTTGCATAAGAAGTTCTTTGTAATTTAGTGATTAATTCTGAACAGGTGCATATATAACCTGCAGCCACACTTCTGACCTTAGAAATATTAAGGATCATTACTGATTCTAGTTGGTTCTTAAATTTATTTATTTGTTCATCAAAGAATTTCTAAACTGGAAGCTGGGAAGATGATGATCCTGATATCTTAGAGAGTAGTATTTTAGTTAATTTCCTTGAGTTCGTTTAGCAAAATCCTTTACTACTGCTGGCGTAATTATCAGTACCATTTAGCATTCATCATCTGACATTGAGAGAAGACAGGCAAACCTACAAAAATAAAATGGTAGAGAAACAAGGATTAAATAATTTTTGTTACTGTAGATACCAATTTCATTTCAGTGTTTCTCAATGACCTTACCTGTAAATGCTGTGGAATCTGATTTCTGTTCTGTTTGCAGGTGGAGTTTTCTTTAATCTTAAATAATACAGTCAGAGAAGATATATCACATGCACATGTGATTGGTTTATATGGGACATACTAGGAGAGGGCAATCAAAGTGATTTTTTGGTAAGGGGAAAAAAAAATAGCAAGTAACAAGCTGAGAGCAGCTGAGTGTACATCCTCAATTCTGTCACTTCCTAATATTCACATTCTTTAAAATTCCAGATTCGGGTTTTTAACAGACCCATGTTTCCTTTCTGCTAAGAGAAATGAGAACTACTGGATATGAAAGATTCATCACTGTAGAGACAGGAACAAGCAGCAGGGAGAATGAATTGTCACATCAGCTGTTTGTAGTTAGCATTAAGTAATTGATTGTCACATCAGCTGTTTGTAGTTATTGTTAAGTAACGTGGAAATAGTGAAGTAGTATTTAAAGTGTCTGTTTAAAAATTGCACAGACCTTGGGTTTTTTTCATTGTTCAGTAACCTTGTTAGTCATTCTGCTGTAATTGAGAAGATCTTTATCAAGTGCTAGCCAAGGGAATAAATATATAAAGTCCAAAGTCTTAAAAAGCAATGCACTTTGCCACTTAGAATAATTATGGAAGTAGTAGTTCTTAAAAGAATTGAAATTAATCCTGCATCATGCATTTTAAAGGTTAATAGTATTTTTTGTTGTGGGTGTAGGATAGCTACACCTATGTTTATATTATGGCTCTGAATGTGGGAGTAGAACGACTACAGAAAATAGAAATAAATAGAATGTCTGTTTGCAAGGAAATTAAATTGCAGAAAAAAGAGATTTGGAAACTCCAGGACATACAGGTCTTAAAGCATCCCCTAGGACAATATTCAGTTTGCAAGTAGAAAAAGTTTATAGCTGAGACAAAATGACTGAGATGAGCCTGGCTGAGGATTTGAGTTGAGTATGCAGAAGAGAAATTCCTTGTACAATGTTGTTTTCAGCTGAAAACAGGATTATAGTGAAAGTAGCTGTGAGAGCTGCGTTAATGGAGTGAGTGTTCAAGAATCTAATTTCATATTCTCAAGTAAATGCAATTGAGATTTTTTTTCCAAGTAGAAATTAGATGTTGGAAAGATAAAAGATGATGCTGTAAGTAATAGTATTTAAGCAAGGTGGCTTTGTGAGAGGTTCTAAAATGGAGCGTGTGGCTCAGTATTTTTTACTGTGTAGAAAAGTCAAAGGATTGTTTCAGTTCTAAAGTTGTCAGATGGGTATGTTTGTGCATGGGTTATTTTGTGTGTCAGGATGAGCCTGGGAGCTGTCAGCATGGGGAGCGAAGGGTTCAATCTGTTCTTGCGCATAGAAACACAAAACTTGTTAATAATACTCTGAAAAGTCTGACTAAAACTTAATTCCTGTTTTTTTGGTAGGCTTTTGGTCTTGACTTGTTCTTAAATAGGTTTCCTGGACAAAAAAGCAGGTGCTAGCTTCACTTGGAGCGTAATGCTTGTGCTGTTTCAGTAAGATGTATTTCACACAGAAAGCATCTCTTTGAGATCTTCAGGAAAATAAAATGACAGATGCAAAATACTCTTTCTTGCTTTATTACTGGGAATGTCAACTAAACCACTTTGAAGGCCTGACCTATTAAAATAAAAAGACTAAGCCTTTACCCTTGAGCAACTGGACCCTTCTTAGACATGCTTAAAGTGTTCTGTGAGTTCTGTTGCCATTTTCAAAATACTGTGGAGCTGCAGAATGCACGTACTTCCATTGATCTCTTAATACTTTTCTTGGTGTAAAGTATTCAATAGCCTTTTGATGTAAATTGTCTAATTATTTCTATGTAGAAATTATTTCAGTTTGCAGCTCCTTGAGTAATCAGATTGCAGGAAGGACAAGCAAAAATTCAGAACGTTTTTTCTTTGCTTTTTAAGGTGTTTTTACTTAGTTGCCTGAGATCATTTTTCTGTTTCAGAATGAGCACAGTGATGGAGAAGATGATGGGCAAGTGGGAGAGCCTCATATGACAGACTCTGAAAATGAAGATATCCCAAGGCAAAAAGACAGTGACTCAGATAATGAGGAGCCCCCAAATCACAGTGTAAGTGATTCAGAAAATGAAGCAACACATGGAGGGAAGGACAGTGATTCTGATACTGAGGACCATCCAAACCGGCATTTAAGTGACTCTGAAAATGAAGAGGCCTTAAATAATCGAGTGAGTGACTCTGACAATGGAGAACCTCTGAGGGATCACAGCAGTGATTTTGAAAATGAGGAATCACACAAGCAGCCAGCCAGTGACTCTGAGAGTGAGGATGTCTCCAGACACAAGCAGATAGAGTCTGAGGATAGCGATGGGGAAGACAGGAAGAAAGAGGTGCAGAATGACTCTCATCATTCAGATAATGAACATGTAAGGAAAGGATTTCAGGGCTCTGACAGTGAAGACGAAGCTCCTAAGAGACATAAAATATCAGACAGTGATGAAGATGAGAAAGAGGAAGAAAAGACAGCGAAGAGGAAAACAGCCATCCTTTCTGACAGTGAGGATGACAGTGAGAAAGCACGTAAGAAACTCTACTGTGAAAACATGCTATGACAGGCAGTGGTGTCATAGTTAAATTGTTGCTTCTATGTGAATAAAATGTCTAAGTGAAACCATAAGTCAGATTTGGTTTTGGAACAGAACGGCATTTGTAGTGACTGTTGTTCTAACTACTTTACTGTGTGAATGTGTATCTAATACTTCTGAGTAATAAGTAGGTCTAACTCAGACTAACAGAAGACTGCAGGGCTCTTACTGGCATCTGTTGACATGATAGTTTGTTATTTATCTACTTTGTTGCTGTTTCTCTAGTAATTTTTTCCTAAGGGTATTTTTTTCATATACTGGGGATGAGAGATTTGAAATTACAGTTTTTTAATGGATAGATGTGTATGGAAGCTCCGTTGCTGATTTAATAAAATAGTTATGCTTTTTAAGAAATGGCAATGGTCTGGTGTAGGAAGACTAGTCACAGAATAGTTTGAGAGTAACAGTTGTCCCCTCTGTTACCGGGATATGTAGTAATGCTCCTTTCTGCTGGCAGCTGCAAAAAAGGTACGAATCCTTTCTGATGTTGAAGAATCGGATAGTGACGCTGCTTCAGAGAAATCTGACAAAAGGAAGAAAAATGTGTTTGATAGTGAGGAGGAGGAAGAAGAAGGAAAAGAGAATACTGGGAAGAGAAAAGAGAAAGATCTGTTTGGCAGTGACAGTGAATCTGGAAATGAACAAGAGTAAGTGTGAGAGAATATAAGTTCTTTTGAAGTTGAAGGCTGTGGGAGTGATGGTGAATAGAAAATGGATAAATCCCAATCAGAGAATAACTGGCCACCTTCATTGGTGGCACGAAGAGGAAGATCAATAGTAGGAGACAGAATGAAAGAGGGATCTTCACACAGTCATTAGAGATTTTGCAGAAAAGACACATCTCATTTTGCAGTCCAGATAGGTTAATGTTGCTGTTACCTCCACAGGAACCTGATTGCAGATATATTTGGAGAATCTGGTGATGAGGAAGAGGAGGAATTTACGGTAAGTAATATTGTGAATGTCTCTTGCTCACTTGCTAGATCTGAAGAGAATGTATATGCTGCATCAGGTCAGTTTTGTGTCTGCCATACTCACTGGTGCGTAGTCTTTGGGTTAAATAACATTTACAGCTTATCTTTTGGGAGAGTTGTTGGTGTGACAGTAGTCACAGGGGGAATTAAAAAGACTGTTCATCTTGCTAGATCCTCTGAAGGCTTATCTGAAGATTTTTTAGTGTCAGTGTCAGGAACCTGCGTAGATGCTCAGTCCTGATCCATACACTGGTTTGCACTGTCTTTACCCATCAGGGTTTTAACCAGGAGGATTTGGAGGAAGAGAAAGGTGGTGGAGACATGAAGGAGACAGCAGATGAATCGGACTCTGATGATAACATCAAAAGAGGGAAGCAGTAAGTCAGTGTGTTGTGTATTCCTTTCTTGATGCCAGGTTTTGGTGAAATGGCATTGTGGACCTTGGATATTACAGGTGTGCGCATGTTGGATATTGCAGCAAGGTCTGAGGCTCTCTGGGAGCCATTGGAGCCCTTTGGTAGTTTTGCATTTTGCTTACTGAGGATAACTAATTATCTCGCAGGGACCTTAAGACAGAGTGTTTGTACACAACAGAAACACGAAATTATTTCCTACCAAGGACCATCAGAAAATGCTGTGGTTGTGTTTCAGCATGGACTTCATGTCAGATTTTGACATGATGTTGCAGCGGAAGAAGAGCATGAGCGGCAAGCGCAGGCGGAACCGTGACGGGGGAACTTTCATCAGTGATGCAGATGATGTGGTCAGTGCCATGATTGTGAAGATGAATGAAGCTGCTGAGGTGAGTTTTCCAGGCTCCAAAGACACCTTAAAATTCAGTTCCCTTCCATGGGCAAATCTTGTGATTAAAAAGATACAAAAATCTGGCTTGTATTCAGCAGGAGTAATCTGTATGCTATGGAAAGCTTCTAGTGTATAAAAATTTAAATCTTATTTTGCTGCTCTAAATTAAAATATTTATTCTGTTGAAATTTTGATAAAATACTAATTTTAAAAATTAGCTAAATTGCTGAACTTTGATCAGCTGAGATCAACTTATATCAAAAAGGATTTATAGGTGCTCTATAAACCACCTAGAAATATATTAAATACTGAGAAAGGGAATGTGCTTTCATTCCATTCTGCTGTTACTGGCGTCATACTTTGGTATTTGTTCCTGAGAAGAGCCCTTTTCCAAACTGTTTGAATGACAGTGCTGTGGTAATGATGTCAGAGGAACAGATTCATGGGACATTCTGTCTGGGCAACTGTTGTAGTGAGGGGAATCCTTACAACATGTATAAGACAGCGATGGACTTGGAAGGAAAGATGAAGCGATATATTTGCCGATGTTCAGAGATGATTTATTCTTCCAGCCGCATGGCTGGAGTTCCCAGGCAGACCCCAGTCATCGGCCCCTCTCTCTTCCCAGGCCCCAGGCACCACAAACCACCCAATCAGGAACAGGCTTGGGGCACATGTGACATGGGGACAGGGACAGAGGCAGACCTGTACCCTGGAGGGCCCCTCCCCCAGGGATTTTAGGGGAGAGGCACCTCCACAGGCAACCTACATTTTTCAAGGAGAAATGTTTTAATATATTGCTGTGGAAGGTTTATTGGGATCTTGCCTTTTGTTAGGTGTTTTCTATTTCGTTGCAGTAGCAATCAATAAACAGCACAGCGAAACACATTAAAACCAATTGAGGGATATACAGGACTTTAGAAAGAGGAGCTTTACAAACAGCAAAAACAACAAAAAGTCTCCTTGAGAATGAGATCAGAAGGATAATGAGTTCAGAAAGATGGGGAGAATGAGAAAGCCATCTGGAAGGCTACTGAAACTTCCTTGGGCTTGACAGGAAAGCCTTTCTTGGACAAGATGACAGACAGATGTTTTGAGTGAGGTGGTAAAGTTTGAAATTTGGGGATAGGAAGAGGGAAGAGATGCAGTAGGAGAGTCTTCTCCCTTACAGTAAAACAAACATTGCACAGAAAGAGCCTTCAGTGGATTAGGATGAATGGAAAGGAATTACCACATCTGGGCAGAAGTCTGTTAATTAAACTGGGTGTTTTTGATATGGAAGACAAGTACTGAACAGATAGTGACAGTCAGGCCTTGGATTAAAGTAATTTTGAAATTACAGGGGTGAAAATACATGCTCTCCTTTCCCATTGTTCTAGTTAGCTGTTTTTCTGGTTTTTAGTTGAGGCTTTACTAACAAAGTGTTGAGTTACCTGTGCACAGCATAGAGGACCTCCAGTTATTGTAGTCAGATTAATCTAAGTCATGAAGTGGAAAAAAAAAAAGTAAATTTCGGGGCACTCTCCTAATGTGATGCTTTTGTGGGAAATATTAACTAAAGTGATGACTCTTTTTTCAGAGAAATGATTGTATAATTGTTTGTGAGCTGTGGGACGGTGGGGCACGGGACAAAGTTAGTGTAATCCCTCCAAAGTTGCACTTCTAGTTTAATAGATTAGTCTTATAAGTGTTGCAAAGAATGAGCGTTGCTGATTGCTTTCTTCCATTAACTTGTGCTGATTCTTCAACTCTCTACAGGAGGATCGTCAGCTGAATACACAAAAGAAACCAGCACTAAAGAAATTAACTTTGCTACCAACTGTAGTTATGCATCTTAAAAAGTGAGTTGTCATTCTTTCAGTTAACTGTAACCTTGGGGAACAGTCAGAATTTTTAAGATTTCCTGGAGTTACACTATGGCTGTACTGAGTATGGAGTCAAACACTTTTTTTAATTCCAAATAAATGCTGCAACTAGGTGACCTCAAAAGCCAAAAAATGATACGTAATTTTCCCTCTTAATTTAACATTAAACAAACTCAAATGCACTATTTTTCTGACAGAACATCACATCTTAAGATTTTGCTATATTACATGACTTCGGGGCTTCTCTTTAAACCTTTCAGGCAGGATCTCAAAGAAACTTTCATCGACAGTGGTGTTATGTCTGCCATCAAAGAGTGGCTTTCTCCTCTTCCAGACCGAAGTCTGCCAGCACTAAAGATAAGAGAGGAGCTTCTGAAGATCCTGCAAGAGGTTTGGAACTGACTTGTAACCATATTTTATTTGTGGCTTCTCTGTGGTTTTACAGTCATGTGCTTTAGGGAAATATTTGGTGATAAATGAACTGCAGCTGCTGCCAATGGGCTGTGCAGTGAAACACACAAGGAAGCAACCCGCACAACAGATGTGCAAAAGAATTTATATGATTTTCCCCTGCCTGCTTGTTTCAGGTTTATATGCAGATTTAAGTGAAGAGTTATTTGCTGTGCATCCCTGAATTTTATTCTCTTGTGGTTCCTTTTCTTTTCCAGTCTGTTAAAATGTGCAGTGCACGGGAAGGCCCCTCACACTCAGTGTAGGCTTTCAGTGTCTGTAGCTAAGCTGATTGCTTGAGTGTCTTTGCCATGTAAGTTTTTATCTTTGTAGAATGAATGATTTGAAGGCAGTAGCACGGTTTTGGGGTAATACAAGCTAAAGAGTATTTGAAGCAAAAAGTTCTAGAAAGCTACTTAATTTTGTGTATAAAGCTGAGAATGTTATTGCAAATTTCTAGATTTAGGTGTTTGATACTTTAAATAATTCCTAGTGTGACAATGAAAAACATTAATTTTTCCAAGGATAGTTAAGAGAAAGGTGAGTTTTGGTCTTTTTCCAAAGTTCAGTGACACTATTAATGTTCAGATGTGATTTATTGCTATTTTCTGACTTTCCTTTACTCTGCAGCTGCCCAGTGTGAGCCAAGAGACTCTGAAGCACAGTGGCATTGGACGGGCTGTGATGTACCTGTACAAACACCCCAAGGAGTCGAGACCGAACAAGGACATGGCTGGGAAGCTGATCAGTATGTAAACCTGCCTGTGCTTTGTATGAGATTCCACTGATGATGAATGGAACTTCTGCATCAGTTTCTGATGCCCTACTGTTGCCTGTAGAATAGTTTCTGCAATGTAGTAACCTCGCTGATCTGTTCCATCACTTTGTAGAGCTCTTAACAAACACTGTTATGTTAACTTCTGCCTGCACCTGTTTCATTTTTCTCTTAAACCAGAGGATGGCTCGTTTGTTTTGCCCTGCGTCTCTCTTGGCTCATTGTCCAGATCTTGTGTATATGCAGGAAGGTGCTGCCAGAGGACCTTATTCCATGGACTTTAGAGAGAACTTGGCTGACTGAATGTTTACTACTCAACCAGCTGTATTCCATGTGGAGTGCAATCCATCCAGAATGGTTGCAGGCTGATTAATAAACATACATTCTTTAGGGACTTTTCTGCATATTTCTAAAATAGCGTTCCTGTGGTGTGCAGGAGCATCTGACACGGAGTGTTCTGAGAGTTTGGAGACATTCTAAAAGAGCAGGCAACAGAGACTTTGGGGATGAAAGCTCTTGTTTCTGTTCACCAGGGTAGTTTTCCATTAAATACTAAGGGCTCCAAAATCGTTTGGTTGAAAGGAAGCATAAATACTAACCACAAACTTTCAAAGCTTATCACCAGAGTGGTTTGAGAAAAACAAAGGCCTGGTCTGTGTTAACTGATTATTTTTTTAATAGATGAATGGTCTCGACCCATCTTTGGCCTTACCTCAAACTACAAAGGCATGACCAGAGAAGAGAGGGAACAGAGAGATTTGGAACAGATGCCTCATCGAAGGAAATTGAGCAGGTAGGAGTAGCAGGCAGAAACACAAAATGCTTTTTTCTAAGACTCCATCAAGAGAAACAAAGTGGCGTGTAGATACTACAGGAAATAAAAGAGTAGTGAGTTATGGCTTCTCTTTTCTTTCAACACACTTGATTGTCTTCTAAAATTTCTTTCTCTTTGTATAGATGCCTATAAATAGTTATTTTTCTTGCAGCTCTGGTGGTCAGACTCCCCGCAGGGACCTGGAGAAAGTGTTGACAGGAGAGGAAAAGTAGGTTGGATTTTTTGTTTGTTTTTTGGGTTTTTTTTGTTTGGTTGGTTGGTTTTTTAATTGAGTGAAGTATTTTGGTGGCACTACCACTATGGAACCTGTGTAGAGGTTTTAGAGGCAGTGGTATGCAGTGTGTTTCTGGATAAGATTTGTCCATTACAGTCATGAAGTGTGGAAAGAACTCTACTACCAAGTAAGTAGTAAAGTAGGTATATTTATTCCAGCTGGGACGCACGGGGGATCGCTCCTCCAAAATCATGCCTGCCAACAGCTGCAGTCAGCTCGGTATTTATCGGGTTACAAGTTCCATATTCATTAAGTTTCACAACATGCCTATACATATTCATCACCTAGCCCCGCCCAGCCTCGCTTAGTATTATAATGAACCTAAAAGTTATTTGCATCTTCATTGCGCTTGCGCAGTGTTGTTTGTGTTTTTTGGTAGGGGTCTCTGAGGGTCTTTTTGATGAAGTCAGGAGGTCTTCCTCGTTCTGAACTTTTCACCTTTCTCTCTTGCACATGCTCTTCTGTACCCCTGGCCTTTGAGACTGGTTTTAGCCAGATTTGCAGGATGTCTGTCTGAGCCTCCCCCTAGTTTTATCAGAAGTTTCTTATCTTTTCTTCTTGCCCTAGTATGCTGACCAAGCTAGATGCATTGTTCCTGACAAACTAATTTTCTGGCTTCCCATCCCCCCTGATTCAGTCACATCCTTTATTTCCATAGGGCTCTCAGGCCTGGGGACCCTGGGTTCTGTGCCCGTGCGAGGGTGCCAATGCCCTCCAACAAAGATTACGTGGTCAGGCCCAAGTGGAACGTGGAGATGGAGTCTTCCAGGGTAAGCACTGGCAGTGTCCTGGTGATTGTTCCTGAGCCTAGAGTTCTGTCACCATATCGCGGTGGTTACTGTACAGGAAGGTAGTTCTTTTAGGGGCCTCTTCTAGTGAGCATGGACAGTAAATTCTCTGATAAGTAGGCTGCTCTAAGCTCATCACATGTTTTCACAGGAAAACATCTTCTCTGACCAAAAAGAGATTTTTGAGTTAACTTTTCTAGAATTTCTCTTCTCAGGTGTGAATCTGATTTACAGGGCCTCTTGCTTTAAAGCATTTTGAGCTAAAGCTGCAGTTCAGTACTTGTGTCACTGCACTGATGTTTTTATACCTCTCCCAGCTTTTGTGTCATGTTCTGATAATGTTACAGTTTGGGAAACCTTAGAGGTTTTGGTAAACATGAACAGCTTCAGTGGAGGCCTTTGTGTTGCTTTATGTGTTCATCCATCTACTCATACAGTTTCATTTAAAAGGGGTGTATATATACGTGGTAGAATATGTGTAAATGGAAGAAGTAACAATTGCTGTGATGTCTGCTGTTCTCTCTCCTTCTGTCCATTAATTGAGATGTTGTTTCTAGCCCGGGACTATTAAGAGAGGTATTAGTCGCTTGGAAAAGCACAAGAGACGGTTTGCTGAACAGAAACGACTCAGCAAAGTGCATCGGGCCATCAAGTTCAGCATTGAAGGCAACAGGATGCCCCTGTAGCCATACCACTGCCTTCCCAAGTTGGAGAGGTATCCCTCGAGGGAGGTGTGAACAGTGCATGTGCTCCAGCTGTTGGCAGCTTGCACATGCAGGACAGGAGTGTGTACATCCTAACTTAAACCTGGAAAACTCGCCTTGAATTCTCTCGTGTCTGTACTGTGACCTACAAGGGAACTTGTACAGGAGTAAACAGGCTCTAGCACATAACATCTGCCATGGCTCTTGCCTGCACGGCTTCAGGGTACTCGAATGACAGGAGTTCAGTGAAAAATACCTGTGCTCAAAACCAGCTTTGCACCACCTGTGGTTTTGAATGCTGTTCTGACACAATTAGGTTTTCCAGGTTCACCTGAAGTGAAACACAGGAATTCTTAGCCCTTGGTACAGGACCTTGTGTCACTGCATGCCAGCATCTGCTGCTGACTTCTGTCTGGGGCACAGTGCTCATTCAAGGAAATAGAATGATGTGAGATGAGGGTGGTTGACGGGAGGTGTAAAGTGAGACCAGGGGGGAGAAGAATCCTCTGCGAGTGTGGGTTGGGAGAACATACGTGTATCTGGGAATTGTTTTGACAATTCCTGGTCTGCATTTCAGTGCTATGGGCAGGGCTGCCACAAGCTAACAGTGACAGGAAGAGGTGAGCATAAGTCATAGATAACTGTTGAGTTTAAGCATCATATTTATTTGTTTTTAAAAATATATTTTCTTAAACATCACTGTGAAATTTTAGCTATAATTTCAATGAATAGTGAACAGTTTTATGAATAAAGTTTATTTAAAATCAATGTGTCAGGAGCACCTTCCTTAGCCATGGGAACAAGTTTCTAATGCATGTGTTTTTCATATACTAGGTAGCATGTTCTGGATATTACTGTTTCTCCCAAATTTAAAGGTGTCATGTTTTCATCACTGTTTTTGTTGTCTAGTTAAGGAAAATTGCCTTCTAGGAAGCACTGGCTATGGCTTGGAAGGTCCTTGCTGTTTGTCTTCAGCGGTGTGTCAGCACAGCATCACTGTATTAATCTGTGGAGAATAACTGTTGTGCCACCTGGTTTTCATTTGCAGTTCAAATACAGAGATGAAATGCAATAACTTCTAATAGCTTTTATAGTCCATTTAGGCATTTCTTTTTGCTACCCCCCTACACTGCTTTGTCCAGTAATCCCTTGCTTTCTAAATACTAATCATTGACTTTTGAAATAAATGGCAGTGTGGAATTGATGTGTCAGTCTTAGTCACAGTGTATCTGTGTCCAACTCTCCTGCAGGAAGCCCTAGAGAAGTGACTGATGCACTGTGGTTCTGACAGAGCTCAGCCAATAGATACAAAACTTCCAAACTATATACAGCTACACAGTGGTTGACCCTACACTGTGATGGCTGAGTGCCACTGCCTCCACCAGATACTGCGGGAAGCATTTTCCCCCTCTGGGAAGAGAAAAGACAGACCAGCTGGGCCCAGGGGCTCCGTCAGCTCCTTGCCTAGGTGCAACCTTGCATGCGCCACTTGCCTTGGACCTCTGGGGCCTCTGCTTTTTTTCCTGATATCTGTGAATTTCCGCATCTGTTTGTCCAGTCGACTCACCCCTTTCTTAGAGGTCCCCTGGAACTTAAAAATAAAACTAATAATTACTACTGAAAAAAAGCAGAGGCCCCTGCAGTGAAAATCAGCATTGAGGGCAATAAGATGCCATTGTGACCCTTCACAGAATGCCCCATGAGCTCTTCTGTAAGAGAATACACCCACTCTTTGGAGACCTCTTAATTTTTTAACTTGTTTTGGGGGTGGGTTTAGTTTTTTGATTTGTTTTATAAGTGAATCCTTAAATTGTTGGTTCAGGTTCTGGTAGAAGATGTTGTCCAAGGACTGTGAATATGGGGACTCCTTTCTCCTGATTGTATTTAAACTGGCCCTGTGTACAGATCATGTGTTTGGTGTACTGCAACACTTTAAAAAATAAAACATCATCTAGGTTTTTTTGGGAGGGGACTGCCTGTTTATTGCTCAGAAGAAGGTATGCACAGACCACCTGGAATGTGGAAAAACTGAGGGGTTAATTTTTTGTTCACTTGTGTCCTTTTTCTCTTTATTCAGTGCTTTATTAATCAGTTGTTACATCTTTGGAGATTTGCAACTATTGCTTTTGATTTAGAAATACTGACCATCTTCCATGCAAAAGATTATCTTTTCATGAAGACTAATGTAAAGTTCAGGAGAAAGCCAGTAGATTGACCACTTAAAATTCCAGCAGCTTCCAGGTAAAATGTCCCTGTAGCTTACCAGTGACTTTGCAAAAGTTTATTTTACCAGTGGGAAGAATGTTCTTGTGTAAGGAGGTGGGGATCATGCTGTTCCTTTGTTCCTGCTGCTACAGAATGACAACAGAGTTAATCTGGTACTGTGGCTTCTTTGCCTCTACCTCTGAAAATGGCTGTCTTTGCTGAGCTTTCCTCCAAGAAGAGGACTCTTTGCACAGGTAATTGGTTGGTATTTTTGCACAGGTAATAAAGTTGGTATTTCTTCAGTAAAGAAGTCACCTTTGTGCCAGAGGAGCAGAGCCTGTGTGCTGTAAGAGTAGTCTGTAATTCTGGGGATCCTGGTCTTGGCTGAATTACTGCTGGGACCAGTCATGGAGAGATTGCAAGTGTGTGGAGGGTCACGTGTTAAATTTGCTGCTTTAGAGGGAGTGACAGTAACAGAGCTGTGGGCTGGGACGCCAGCTTTAAACAAGAACTGAAGGAGGACACCTGTGCTGGCTGGGGCACTAAAGAGCTCTGTTCCTGTTTTCCCCAGGTATGTGTATAATCCAGTAACTATGTCAGGTATGTGTTTTTAGTGTGCTGAGCCCTTCAGGGGTTTAGGATTTGGGTTTTTTTTTTCATTGATTTCTTGAAAGCCAGGATATTCTTTACTGCCTTAGTGGCAGATGCAACCCTGTGAAAAATAAGTGAACTGTGTAGAGCTGTTGAGAGCCAGAGTCTGGCCGGAAGGTTCAGGGATTAGAATGGATTCTTTTTTAATCTCCCAGCTTTTTTTTGTAGGTCTGATGCTAGAGTCTGGTCCTGCAGTTATGGGGGGTGCTGGGGACTACTACTAAGAGACATTTCCCTGATGTAATGAACCTGGTGGTCTTATGCAATGCCTAATACAAATTCTTCCAGTCAAAATTAATTGTAATAGCTCAGCGCTGCTTGTTCTCTGATGAAAACAAAGGTTCTGTTGTGGAACAGTATGAATGGACTTTCACAAATCCTGGGGGTTTGTAATCATAATGTCACAGTCAACTGTTAGAAAGGGTCACAAACTCAAAACTTTTGACATGAAACACAAAGATCAACTGTTAAGAATTCTACCACAAAATCCTTATATCCTCCTGCAGGAAGTTCCTGCTCAGTTCATACACAATTCCATACAGACTGTTTTTTTGTTCTGGAAAACATCTGTAATTTATTAAACTGATTTGTATTCGAGGTTGTACTTGGTGCCAGAACGTTGGAGCTCCTCCCTCCCTGTGTTCAGCACTGTTTTCTGACAGATACCGTTAGCACAACTGTACTTCATTCCGAGAGCACTGAATTCACACAGGGCTGTGGGCCTGTCTGTGGTAACACAGGTAGGCTTGAGACATGGAAGATGCTCTCTTTCTCTAAAATAAGTCTTCCCAATTCACATTAAGAAGAGTTATCTCCTCCTTTGTTACTTGCCAATAGTTCTTTATTATTCACAAGGACTTTACTCAGCAACACTTAAATGAGCAATATATGCATTTCAAAACTCTGAGGGCAAGTTGATTTTGCGCCATTAACGATGGGAGCAGGCATGGTGTCACAGTCTGAAACACTGTAATAATAGAATTGCTCTGTTCTTAGAGGTGGTATTCAGAAAAGTCAATGGAAAAGTTTTCTGAATCTGCTACACTTTCAACCACCTCTTTGATCCAAGGAATGTAGTTGGATACTCTGGTGTACACACCGTATTTCCCTTGCTCGGCACAGCCCTCACCCCAGCTGACAATGCCCAGGAGGAACCAGGTGTTTTGGTGGGACACAGGGATGGGCCCCCCTGCTGTCCCCCTTGCAGGCATTTGCTGCGGCCATGCTATGCCCTGCACAGAACTTGCTGTCAGTGAGCAGTCTGTCCATGGCCTGCTGGCAGTGCTCCCGGCCCACAATGGGAAGCCACACCTTCATGAGGAAGCGCAGGGTGGAGCCCCTCTCGTGTGGCTCCCCAGCCAGTGACCATCCCCACTCTCCCCTCTTCAGAGAGCAGTGCCGCCAGGTTAGGGCTGGGCAGGCAGATGGGAATCACATACTCGTTCAAAACAGCAGCACTGCTCAAGTAGAGCAGGGCAATGTCACCATTGTAGTTGTTGGAATTGTAATGTGGGTGCGTCCAGCTCTGTTCCACAGCGATCTTCTGTTCCTTGAATTCTCTCTGGAATCTGTCAAAGTCTCCTGCAGTCAGGACAAGTTAAACCGTTAAGCAAACTGAACACCCTCGGTGTTATTGTCACAGGGAACAGGAAGGACAGGGGATTATAATGCTTTAATCTTTTGTTCCGAGGAGGGACAGCCCAAACCAAATCCTGCTTGTGACAATGATTTCTGATACTGCAGCTGTGATCCTGCAGTCCAAACTATCCAGGAGCCCTTTAGAGGCAGGACAGAGCTGGAGCCTGGATGCTGACACACCAACAGAGATTATTTATTTCCCATAAATACGGTCAGTCATTTTTAGTAAGCACTGTTATGTCTAAACTTCCATATTTTCCCCTCAGGAATATGACATCAGCATTAAGCTGCAGCTAGATCTAAGGCTGGAGTATTGTTTCCTGTCAGGTGCCCAGTGCTGGAACGCTGTTTGCTCCTCCCACACCTCCCTCTCCGCAGGGGATAAGCACAAAATTATGTTTGCAGCATTCCCCCTGCAAAAGGGTCCGGTTTCTGTGGCTTGAGATGGCAAGAGGAGCTTTATACAGAGGCATTTACAGTTAGTGGAGGAACAGCACAGGAGGAAGCTAATCTTAAGCCTGAGTGCAGACTGTCACCTGCAGAAACTCTTCACCCTGAAGTGTCATTGAGATGTGCACAGTGAGTTTGCCAAAATGGGTGTGTGCTTTATGCTCTCAGGTTCTCAGTGGAAACAGAAGGGACCAGCTGCAGCCCCTCAGCCCTTGCACGGTGCCAAGACCCTGATGTGTTCTCTAAATGCCTGTCTCAGCCCGGCCTTGCTGTGTCACGCAAAGCCCAGCTGCAGTCAGAGGTACCCCGTGCTCACCCAGGGTGACGTGCTGGGGGCTGACGAGGTCGAGGCAGTGCGCGGCCGTGAACACCCAGCGACAGCCAGTGAGGCTCCCGCCGCAGAACCCAAGGTCCTGGCTGTTCCGGAGCAGCACCTGCGGGAAGGTAGAAGCAGAACCAGGGCGGGGCCAGGCTCTTACACACACAATCGGCTGCAGGCCTGACCCTGTGTAAAGAACACAGCTGGTGGGAACGACCCACTAGCACACCAAGCGCAGGTGGAGCGAAAACTAATAAAATGATTGCACTGCTGGAACAAGGGTGAAGAGCATGATAAGGAACTAAGCTTGACAAACTCGAATTGATTGCCTGCTGCAGTGGTTGGCATTCTTCTGAAGGAACATGTATGACTGTGATTTTATTTCATGTGGTTTGAAAGGTTTTGGGGGCTAGGAACAGAACCACAAGGTGTAGTTCATTGGGACTCTGTTAATCAAATTTGGAATCATCTACATAGTAGCAAATGGAGAATATAAAACATGCTACTCTGTGTTTGATATCTGTCTTGTCTGTTCAAAGTTACAAGCTCCATCAATGCCTCAGCATCTCCTCAATCTCCTCAGAGTTGTTAATTAATATGTTAAACTGAAGAAAAAGCTTAAATGTTGGTACTCTGCACCTCCAGTGAAGTTAATCAAAGAGTGGAAAGGGGTGTGACACAGTCTGGCCTCCTACCATAGTCCAGCTCCTGGACTAGCATCCTGTTTTACATGACCCATTTTGACTTAATTCTATGTACTATTGATGCTTTCAATTCTGTTCAGTAGTGCTAGAAATAAACTCTGCAAAGTAGCAAAGAGCAATTACCAGGAAATGCTGTCTTATTTTATGAAAAACTAGAAAGCAAAGGGTTTACAAAACCCTTTAAAAGAATTGTGTGTATGTGTGTATATATACAAATTGGCCTGCTGTAATGAAAACTTAAAACTTCCTTGATGGTAACACTTCATTTCAAAAAGAAAATGTAGAGGTTGGGCAGCATTCAAACAACATTCCCACATAACAACTCAGAATCAGGCTTATAACATGGTGGAAACCCCTAAAACTGGCTAATAGTGACATTTTCACTTGTCAAAGTGGACAATGAATGTATGGTCTGCCCAGGCTCAGCCTCTGATTTTTGTACCTGTAAATACCTCCTGACATGTGGAACTGGGAATCCCCTTGTTTGACAGAAGTAAAAGAGAGTGATGGTAACATGAGGGTTTTTTTAGATCAGAAATTTTTTGCACAAGCCCCCAGACAGCCCTAGGACACTGACCAAACAGAGACAATAGAGTGAAAATTAGCAACAAATAAGGACATGCACAAATATGCCCCAAACCATGTTTTAAAATCCAAAACAAGACAATGGAAATAAATGCTTCAGTTGTCCCTGTTTGCCACATGCAACTTGCCTTCACCTTTGAGTCCTCAGTTTTACCTCCCTTACTGTATGTAACACCTGTGAACAGCTCTAAGGAATCGCAGCTGGCCATGGAACCTGCCATGGAATCTGCCTTGTGAAAACTACCAGCCTTCTAAAAGGAGGCCAGACCCTGGCTTTTCCCCAAGGACATGCAGGCACAAACTGAATGAGAGCACAGAAGATCTGACTGACTTAAGAGAGACAACATTAACATTCTAATCCAAAAGCAAGATAGGGGAAGAATGATAAAGGTATTTAAGGTCCGCATCATCAAAAAGCCCTGCAGAGGACTGAGAAATACATGTGGTTCCATTGCTCTTGACCTGAAACAAACAACTTTATAATGGCTTGATGAACTCTGCTCCTCCTGATGGACCCAGTGATGATAAAGTAAACAAGCAGGTAGGTGTGGTGTTTATGGTGAGACAGGAAGGAAAGTATTACCTGCCAGGGGCAATGTCCACAATGACACAGTGTTCCTCCCGTTACCCTGGAGTCATACTGCTCCAAAGTAGAGCCAGTGTTTGCCTAGGAGGGCTGAGGGGCAGGCTGAGGCATGTCCAAAACATCTCCCCCATCACTGCTCTGATGCAGCCCCTCATTCCCATGTAGAACAGCTCCCATTCCATTCCAGCCAGAGCCCTCCCTGTGTTGGTTTTGCCCTGTAGCATTTCCCACTGTTCTTTCCTGTGTGGACGCCGGTGCTGTGGTCTCGTTCTGCCCTGCAGGACCCTGGGTCGGCTCACCCTGGGCAGCCAGGGCTCCTCTGGGCCTACCAGGCCTGGCAGCCTCCTCCACTGTCTCGTAGTGCTTAGGGACATGCAGCTGTTGCTGCACAGCACTGTCCCACAGTGGTTTCTGGATCACAGAGCCCACTTGTGTCTTGTTCCAGCTGAAAATATCTCCTGCCATCCCCATTTGTCCAGTATCACCCTTTTTTGCACATGCTCTTATCGAAAAGCATCCTTTAAAGTCTCCTTTTCCCCAACATCATGGTGTTCCAGCTCTGTCTGCCTAACCATGTCCTCTGTGCTCCCATTCCATTTGGGCACGACATCCCTGTGCTCCCATTGGCCCCTGTGGAGCCATTTCAGCCCCAGCCGCTGTTCCTCCAGAGCCCACCTGGCTTTGATCAGGCCACAGGGAAATGGTGCTGGAGAGAGGAATGACAGAAACAGGCTTGAGCTTAGGGTACATGTCATATTGAATTCAACACAGTGCTTTGTACTCAGCCTTCCAGTAAGAGCCCAGGAACAGGTCCAACATTGTGATGTTCAACAGCCCATTGGCCACCACTCAACTGAAGTGTGCAGAGCTCATTGCTCGGAAACGGGCTGTGGCTGTGCCTGTGCCTTTTCTAAGTCACTGGCATCAGCCAGGAGCAGCCTGCCCGGGGCTCTCTTCAGGACAGAATGCAAACCCAGCACTCCCTTCCTGCCTTAACAGCCAGTTTTAAAGCCCTGGGCCTGTTCCCTTGGCACTTCAGCATCATGACTCCATTCAGTCTGTGTGGATGCAGAAGGAACAGACCCAGAGCTGACTGTCCTGCTGCTCCTTGACCCAGTACCTGTTCACAGGGGCACTGGATTACAGACACCTGATAGAGAGGAACCTTAACATTTAAAATAGGTATAAACATTATAAATAAGACAGATCTTTTCATACACTGAGTGCAAGCTGCAGTAGCTGCAGCGTCGGCAGCTCTTCTGCAATTAGTGAAGAAGTCGCTGCCTGCCAGCTTGCCCTTTGCCTGAGGTAACTCGAGCCGCCCCTGCTTTTACCTGCCTGCACGCATCTCATCCCATCCTCGTGCAGGGCGTAGTCCCTGGCGCAGGAACACACCACGTAGAAGGCGCTGTCGCCGTCCCTGCAGTACTGCCAGCAGCCGCCGTTCTTGCACCAGCACTCCAACTTTTCTGCCAGGAAAACACCGGCACTGCGCGGTCACAGTTGCGCACGGGCCTCGGGCAGCTCCCAGAGCTACCACTGCGTCAAGGAAAGTAGGAAAACATCTGCCGGAATCTCACAGGGAAACAGAAGGAACCACCTCTTACAGTTCTAGAAACTCACGCTGAGTTGCAGCAAACCAGACTTTATGTTTGCTGTTTTGTTTCGACTATTCTCCGGGCCTTTCCACCTGTGGACCAGGGGCAAAAAAAAGGCCTAGAACAGCAAGCATTTCTAAATACACTTGGTTTTGATCCATCTGCATACCTTGTCTTTTATATCAATGCAGGTTTAAAGCATATGGCATTTTAGGGGCGGGGGAGCAAATTCTCTGAGAAATTGACTGAGATTTTTATTCATTGTTACATTAAAAATAATCATGTTTAATTGCTTCACTGTACAGAGAAAAAGTTGACACTTGGAGGAAAAAAAATACTTATGATTCATAGTTTCCACATTAGTTTGCCTTTTGCTATTATTTCATGCTTTAGTTTGCAAACTGGATACAGTCTTTCAGAGGATCAGAAGTCTGACAAGAGAAGGCAGTTTTTCTCCTACCTTTCCCATCATTCATATATTACAACATAAATATAATAAATTTTTTTGCTTACAGTAGGCTTTGTCTCATTAGTTTAATGACTGACTCAATAAAAGAGAAGAGCCTCACCATGACTGATCTCCAGTGCAGACATCTATGGCAGGAGTTACTAGAGCTGTTATCCCTCTAAAGTGATAAAAAGGGGTAATTCCCTGTCATTTCTTGAAAGCAGATGGGACATGATCACATGCCCTCCTTCCTTCAGAAGGAATGTCAATGTACTCACCTGTTTCACAGTTGTGTCCTCCAAATGCGGGGGGGGGGGGCAGATGCAAAAGTAACTGTAGTGTTTTACTTTGCACATTCCACCATTGTTACAGGGATTTGTACTACATGGATTTCAACCTATGGAGAAGAAACAAGGTAGAGTGTAGCTCCAGGAATTAAGAGGAACCTGGCTCTAAATTGATACATAATTCTTTGTACCCAAGAGGGACACAAGAGAAACATTTTCTAAAAATTCATTTTTACCTACCTTTGTAATTGAACCAAAATTCCATCTGCAAGAAGGAATCACAAATTAAGAGAACAATCATAAATGGTCATATTGATTGCTGAAGATATAATTTAGAAAACTCTTTTTTTTAGGGTCCATGTAAACTAACATTTTGATCAGAAGCAGATCTGATCATCACCATGCCACTTGCTTTTGTTTGCACCATGGACCAGCCCCAGAGCGCACAAACTGGAACTGTCCTGGAACCAAAATTAAACTGAAAACTCAGGTCCATAAATGCTTTAGCCAGTATCTCCTGGCCCAGGAATTTCAAGTGGCACCATCACCACCTGCCCCCCCCACCCCAAATGTGTCAATGCAAGGCCTCAGCACCAGATACCTTGCTCTGAAGAGCCACTTCCCCTGCACTGCTCTGCTTGCTGAGGAGACATCACCTGGCACCTTGGGCTGGATCCAGGAGAGCTCAGGCCCCTCTGTGTGACATCCCTGGGCAGAAGGCCCTGGCAGAATGCCCCACCTCTGCTCGCAGCAGGATGCAATCAGGCCCTTGGCAGCAGGATACCCCTCCTTTGTATTTGGAGGGTCTGATCAAGCAAGTGGCCTCTGAAAATGTCTCAGTCATGTTGCTGGATTGATGCTCACACACATACGGGGTTTAGATAGTTTCAAGGAATTGTGTTTAACATTCACACAATAAACTGAGCACTCAGTAAAGTGAAATCTCACAGGTGCCTTGAGTGACCTACCCTGAAGGGACTCAAGCTGCAGAGTCCATAGGCACACACCAACCAAAGCTACACCAGATGGTTGGGGAAGGATTATTTATACCCCACTGCTAACTTTCCTCTATTTCTCCTAAAATCAGGTTTCTCACCGTTTTCTCCTGTGAATAGAAGATCTCCTTAGCCTCCTCAAATGAACACTTTTCCTCATTGCATTCTCTCTCCAGGTTGCCTGGGCAAATCTCTTCTAGGAAGTGGTTGGCACTTTTATGGACTTGCAGCGCCTCATGGGCTTTGTCTTTTCTCATAAACACTAGAAGAGCAAAATTGAACAGTTGATACAGGAACACAAAGCAGCAGCAGCATTGTTACAGTCACAGTCAGACAGGTATTCAGTGAGCTGGTATAAACAGGGGGAGTGGAAATTTACACAAACAGCCCAAAGGAAAATAAAATTAGCCTGTGTTCCAGCAAAAGATACCAGTAGTTTAAGCTTTCTTTTGGTGAATCAAAAGAGTTACTATTGAGACCTGTAGATAAGTGCAGAAATATTTTTTTATTCCACAAGACTCCTGAATATTGCAGTGGAGGATGGTTATGTTTTTCTGCTTAACCATCTTGCTTCACAGCAATTATTAGTTTGATATTTGGTTATGGAGACCCAGAGTTTCCCAGGTGCTACCGTGGCCACAACAGGACAGACACCAATCCTCCATTGAGAGAAATATTAAAGTGTCAGATTTGTACTTACACCTAGTTCATCTCAGCTCCACTTCACTAAACTACCTGCCCTCCTCCTTTGGTGCCCGAAGCTACTGCTGTTGGTAAGTTAAGGGAGGAATGGAAAGAAGGAAAATGGCAGTAAGGTGCCCCCCTCACACACCCCTTGCTGCTTCTAAAGGTTTTTGCCTTTTTGTTACATCTCCAGAAGTGTGGCCCAGTATCTAAAGCCCACTTAGCAGATGGAGAGGCTGCTGCTACCAACCAGTCTTCTAAGCTGAAAGCTCAGACTGTAACCCTCACAAAGCCCACAAAAAAACATGTAGCAGTGCACCTAACAGTGCTTCACTTTCCGAGTCATGGGGCAGTACCCTCAACAAATCAAACCCTTGGACAAAGAACCCAGTTTTGGAGATGGACTGTGAAAACACACATTTCTATGTAGCTGCAGGAACAGTATCTACAGCAATGCCTGAAATTCTAGAATGATATTAAATTGCCTCATTTCTAGGCAATTAATAACAGCCCACAAAAACTCTTAGTGAAGAAAGGCTTTGGACAGATCCTGCTGTCTGGTACCAGAGAAAATATCTTTCATGTACATGAGTGAAATTCCCCCTCAGCACTCCTTGTGTTCTGGGGTCACCTCAGAGGATTTACTTACTCTAAGTAGGTGTTCCACACAGAGGAGATGCCTGTGGTGAGCCTTCTGGTGCACAGAAACACTGCCAGCTCTGCTCTTCCTCCTCTTCCTTGCCTCTTGTGGCAAGGGCAGCCACAATGATCCCCGACATCTTGTACACTCTTGTGCCTATTTTACAGCTCTCTGAAGCCATTTCCAAACTTTGTGTAGTACAGCCAACAAAAAGTTGAAGGATACATGTTGAGAGTGCCTCATTTTAGCGTCCCAAATTGGAAATCTTTGCCATGCAAAAGTCATTATGATTTTGGGTTCAATATCATATGAATATTTTTCAACAGGGGAGTGGGCTAAGTAGAAAGCTAAGAAAGGCTGATTTCTCTTGGAAATATATATATATATATATAAATTTTTTTCTTGGGCATTTCAGGAAGTGTTTCTTCAACCCACACGACTTTGTGCTCAGAACAGGAATGTAGTTTCAGTTTAAGTGCTGAAATTGCCACACTAACACAAGTTAAAAAGGAACTCAGAAGTACTACCTGAATATGAAAACGGGCAGCTGCTGTTGATGGAGCACATCAGCAGAAGAAATATCACAAGTAAGGAGCTGCTCCCCATGTCAGTGAGTATTCAGAACACTCTGGCTTCCTTCACAGGGAAAAGAAGAATCAAGTTAGTATGTTGTCACAAAATCAGCCAGCAACAAAGATGAAATAGAAGCAAAAGGACAAGAGCAGGGACAAAGAAATCAAAATCTCCCCAGTTCATTCTGACCTTGTGTCCCTTGTTTCTCCAAGCCACCACAGCAGGAATCCCCACAGGCAGAGGCTGAGCCAGCCCAGGCTGTGGTGCAGGGTCTGAGCCAGAGCCCCCAAAGAACAGCCACAGGGAGCATGGGAGTGCAGGGGCCAGACCCCAGAGGAGCAGGGGCCGCTCCCAGCCACAGCTCAGGCCCTGCAGTGCCAGCTCTCATGCCAAGGGCGGATGCACAACCAGCCATGAGCTCCAGCAGTCCCAGCAGCTACTGCACAACTCCTGATGGTCTGGGCAAGTAAGAACATCCGCACCAACCACCACATACCTGGGAGTCACAGGTACAAGACAGAAGTTTGGATTTCTTGGCATTACCTTCTCACGCTGAATGATTTACCAGGATTCAACAGCACATACTTCTCTGCTACCTGCAGCATGTTTTCAAAAACACAGGATCCAGAGTGAGTTCAGCTTACACAGAATCATGCAATTATACTCACTTTTTCTTTATTTTTTTAGGGGAAGACAGGAAAGAGATTTGGATGTACACCAGGAACAGCCATGAGGTCAAGAGGCTGATCATTAACCCATCACAAATATTGACAAAGGAGAGACAACCTGGATTCTATGAAACACATTAAAAACCCCAAATCAGAAGAAAATTGCATGTGTGTTTCCACATATACACAGGTTCATTAAAAAGAGAATTGAAAAGGTCTTTAAAGATATCCTTCAGTAATAAAAGCCACGTTTTGCAACAAATTTATTCAGAAAAATGTGGAAATTTTGAGAGCACATTTCTGACACTCCATCATTTTTCAGCAGGTAAGATCAACCAATTTGGAGAACACACAAGTTGCTCTGTAGACCTCTGATGAAATATGCAAAGCTGTGAGGGTGCAGGAGGATTCACAGCAGTCACCTGCAGGCAGGCAAATATTGCCCTGTCACAGTGACAGCCACCCCTGACATAACAATTTCTGCTGTTTCTCAGATCTGTGTTTTACTGGCTTTGAAGACAATCGTGTTTTTCCCTGAGAATTAGTGTTAGAGGTTCCCTCCTCCCAGTGCAGGCCTGGTGGAAAGGCTGCTGTTCAATGTGTTATTCTTTAACATTTGTCCATCCCTAAATCCTGTTCCAAGGCAAAAAGAGGAGAAGAGAGACACAGAGCCAGCAAGTGACAAAAGAAGCCCTTGGTTTGACTGCTACTTCTTCAGTGCATGACTCAACATCCTCACTTGGGTAATAAAGCACAGAGGCAGCTTCTGAGGGAACAGGCTCACGAATTTAGGAGGTATTAAGCCTCCTTGCTGATACCATATTAAATTTCTCTCAAACCCTAACAAAATTTTGTTGTACCTGGGTTTTTTTTGTTTAACAGTCTCATCACAAGAGCAGACCAAAGTTCTTCACTGATCCAAACATGCATCCAAGCCCATCAAGATGTTGGAAATACAACACTACAGCAGAGATAGTTTTCCTTTGTCTTTCTACAAGATTATTTATGTTCAACAAGTCTCAAGTACTAAGATGAGAAACAAGTATAAATTGTGATATTAAACTTCTCTTGGACTATTGGTACTTCCTATAGACTTACTGATGCTGTATGTCTTTACTTTTTTACTGATATACACACAGACAGATGCAAACAAACACATATTTATCAGTAAAAGCATCAGCAATGCTAACATAGCCTGCAGTCGATTGCATTCACCAGAACAGGAATGAACAGAAGAGTTTGCTTGCCTTGTTAATTAGAAGAGAATTACAGACCTCATGATAACTAGAGCCTGTAAAAGCTTGGAATTAAATTTCACTGTTTTTTTTCAGTTTGCTTGTTTTGGGGTTTTTTTTGTGAATAACACTAAAGAGAGTTCCCATTCCCTTTGAAGGAAGTTTGGGAGGGTAAAATCAGGCTGGAAGTGTGCAAAGAATGGAAAATACAGATAAGTTCCAGTCACCTGCTGAATCAACAGTCCGTGAAAAGATGTGAAAAACCAGAGGTAGTAATGATATAATAAAAATTTCACTGGGTTGAAAGAAAAATTATACAAATACAGAGCAAAACAGTTACTGGGGGTAATACCTTGCAGTACAGCTGAAATGACAGAACTGCATCTCTAGGGTTATTTGCAAAAAACTTTTCTCTGTCCCATCCTGCCTCCCCACCAATCACTTCAGACATTTTACGTCTCAAAGATGGAGTTGTCTGACCATAGACAACCTTATTTTCTACAATGCTGTATGTATGTACAGCATCTCAGCTAACAGAGGATTTTTTCTTGCCTGTAAGGCCTAAGTAGGACCATGCCACAAATAAAGAACATAACCTGCCACAAACAATTGTAAACAAGAAAAAAAAGGAGGAAAAAAAAAATAGATACCAAGGAAAACAGCACACAAGTTTAACACATACTCAATATTTAATACTGAAGATCTGACAGTACATTTCACTGCATACTGTCACTAGCACAGAGCCACAACATTCCAGATCCCGGATCAGAATCAACCTTTCAAAGGAGCTGACATAGATATGTGGTGCTGGATCCACTCAAGGTACTGACTAACTTTGGTGTAGACCCCTAATTTCTCCCTTCTTCCACAGCCTTCACCCCAGCTCACTAGTCCTACCAGAAACCAAGTATCCTTATATCTAGTGAACATAGGGCCCCCGCTGTCCCCACTGCAGGAATCCTTCCTGTCTCCCAGGCTCCCAGCACACAGCATGTTGTCAGAGATAGGGAAGCTCATGGCCTGGGTGCACTCATTCCGGGGCACAATGGGGATTTCGATGTACCTGAGAGAAGCAGCGTAGCTGTTGTTACGCTCACTTGTGCTGCCCCAGCCTGTCACCACCATCTGCTTCCCACTCCTCGTCAGCTCCTGCTCTGCCAGGTTGCGGGTGGGAAGGCAGATCGGGAGCGCATATTTGTAATACATCACATGCTCAGCCAAGTGCAGCATGGCTATGTCATTATCCGAGGTCTTCTTGGTGTAATTTTCATGGGTCACCCATTTATCAACCCAAATGGTTTGCTCATCTGCCTCAGGACGGAAACGGAATTTACCTGGAAGAGCAAACAAGATGACAGATGGTGCCAAAGCTTCCCTTACCTTGAACACTGAAGTATCTGGATTACACTGGGCGTTAGGACAGCACTCCATGTTTTTACTTCTCTTGTGATACAGACAACTGTTTATGTCATAAGTTAACAGTGTTCTTAACAGATGGACAAATCTGTAAAGTTTTCATATTTACGGAAATCATGAATACCTACTGAGTCCTAGAGCTCTGGTCATCAGCTGAGAAACCAAAATGCCCTGGGGTGTTCATATTTCAGTACACTTGTGTGATGTGAGAGACCTTCAGGAGGAAAACAACCTTCTTGGAGCCAGCATGAAAAGCTGGGAGAGCAAGCACACCACAAAACAGGACTTTTACAACAGGACATGAGTTTTACACAGCACAGCCAGGGCCTGGATGGCTGAATGTCAGTATTTGTAAGATAAAGTCGACTGACAGGTAAGGTTATTCCTTCCTGAAATCTTACATCTGTATTTTAAGGAATTTTTCACTGCTTAAGACTCCTCAGTGGCTATTTGCTCTACATGATCGTGGCTACTTCATGGGCCAAGCAGCTATGGAACAACAAGCAAGAAACTATGTTGAAAAGGGCCAGAAAGGCAAGAAGTCATTTGTGATACACTGCAATAGGAAAGGCAGAGCTGGGTCTTTCTGGCAGGCTGTCAATGAGGTCTTGCAGGTTTTTTTCTGTAAGGAGTGTCTCCAAGCACAGGGACTTATGAACCACAGTAGTTACATAAATATATTCCCAAAAGATTCCTTAAATCCAGTTTTGGATCTTGGACTTCCAGACCACTTATTTCTGAGTCTCTTGTTCCTCTGCAGACAGACAATGGACAGTTCACACATGGCCAGAGCAGACAGCTGAAACTGCTCTGATGTCTTGTACTAAGTGGCACCAGCCCCTAAAGGATTTGCTAGTATCAAGCCAACAATCACAAATCAGTTTTTCTCTCCTATCACAACCTCTTTTCCTTGTCCACAGCACCCCTGAGGCAGCCTGAAGCCACTGTGGCTTGGGCTGGCTGGCAGGTAAGAGGCAGGGCTTTATTCCTGCCTTCACAGGTACAGACTCCACTTTAGGCCTCAGAAATAACTCCGGACTTGAGCACTGTCTCCTTTGAAGAAGGTAGAGTGGCTGTGCAGGAACACGCTTGCTGTGGGGTCACACGCTCCATACGCCAGCACAGCCACCAACTGTCTCTATCCTGGGGCACCCATCAAGCAGTGGATGACACCTTTTGTACTGCAGGTGAGGGACAGATTTCTTCAACCCAACTCAGGGGGATACTCTTTGACTTCTGGTGGTTATCCACCCCCAGAGTTTCAAATTGCAGAAATCCTGGATGTACACCTGGATGTACTGAACCCAGAGGCTGTGGAAATGCATCAAGATCCTTCTACTCAATAAGGAGCATCACAGTGTTGCTGCTGGCACAAAAATATTAACTATGAAGGCAGAGATAGTATTTTGAATCGAATCATTACATCCACCTATTTGCGCTATTTTCATGGAGTTCTGAACACACTTCTGGATGCTCTTTGGCTAGTGATGCAGGAACAAGAGCCACAAACATAAATATTGTGTTGTTCTCAAATCCATCTTCCAAAACTTCAGCTACTCTGAGAACTAACTTTCTACTTCAGACACTAAAAAGCCACTAGAGCCCTGCTACAAGACTTCTCCCCAGGTTGAGTGCAAACCCACATGCGAATTCCCCCTCCAGTTTTGCTCCTGTGAATGGCAAGCTGCAGTGGGACAAGTCCAGAAGGGTGTGGGGGATCCCAGCCTGACAGACACAGGCTGAGTACCACCTGTGCAGGCTCAGTACAAACACTTTCCTGGCTGCCCCCCATGGACATGGCAATGTCTGCATTCAAAACTCTGCTCCAAAACTCTGCTCCATGTCCCTCACAGAAGTTTTCTGATTGAGAATTGCTTTTGTGGTGGCAGATGTCTCTCTGTGAAAAGGCAAATATTCTGGCATGAAGGCTACATCACACACTTTTCAATTAATTCTTTACGCTGGATGTACATAAACTTATTGTCTCTGCTCTTAAGCACCTGCACATCCACAGCATGTATGGATCACACACACAGAGCATCTATTTTTAAGGCTATATACACAGACAATATATTGGCAGGACTGTTCACAAATACTGGGAATAATCTATCCTTTCACTGATGGAAAGCAAGCAGTTGAGCAGATATGCCTCAGCACCAATGGTAGACAGAAAACACTGTTCGGAAAAAAATATATGTAAGCATGAATGAAACACCATTTTTGTCTGTTAATTCAGAAGAGGCACTTACTTGACATAGTGACATTTTCTCATGCTCCAGAGCAGCAGAGCAAGTAAAAGCAGTGTTGCCATTCTGCAGCACCTCTCCACCTTCTCCAGTGAAACACTCTTAAGTAGCAGTGTTTAAATGAATGAAAAGGCAGGAGGAGTCCCTGTGACATTCTCCTTCTGCAATCAATACTTTTTTTTGGTATTGGGATGGGCTTAAATATTTTCATCACCAGAAGAACACAGGCAGAAGAGATCAAGTATTTCTACTTCATAGACCAGCAGCAGTGCTCAGAAGACATCAGCTCACTTCCAGAGAAAGGTTGAAAATGGCTCAACTGAAATCAGATTTTTACTAAACTTTGTGTTAAGCTAAGATGCATATTAAATACTGCCTAGACAGACCCCTTCTACAGCCAAGGACTTTTGCTTTCAGAATCTGCTACTCTTTTCCCTGAGATGATAAATGTTGGGAATGAAACAGTTATATTTAAAAATCACAGGGACAGGTGCTTTTCCATACCAAGTTTTACTCTGAACCCCTTTTGTTCCTCAAGGCAGTGTGCTGCTGTTAGGACCCAAGCTGGATGGATGAGAACACCCCCACACAGAAACTTCCCTTTGGTATTTTGCAGCATAATCTGAAACAAGACAAGAGAGGTGTGACACTGCATGGAGCATGGCTCACAGAATACTGTACTCATTCTTCTTGGAGGCTGCCAAATACCCAGACTTATCAAGCACCAAAGCATGTAATATTCACTGAAGCCAAAGCTCTACAGGGGGACTAAAAGCTCTATGAATAGAGTCTCTGTGAAACACCTACAAGAAAGTTTTGAATTTTCTTCCTGAATGAGGGCTGGCTTCATCCAAATCAGTGTGTGGTGATGCTGGACACTGGAAAGAAGCCCTTTGTACTCCAAGCTTTGAAACACAGAGCACAAATAAGGGCTGTGTCCCACACCAGAGACAGTGCATCATCTCAGGCTGCAGCTCTCACGCTAAGGTGTAAAAAGCCCTTTAATATCAAAGGGAACCCAGCCCTAATTATTTGCATTCATTAGTTCCATGGTAAGCTCTGTGAGATCTCCCTTTTCTTTGTGATAACCCAACCTGCCATGGCATATTTTGCTGATTAAATCTGCTAACTTGAATTTATGACAGACAGGCTTATAAGAAAGGGCAGGAAGATCACCTTCCGCAAGAAGGCTGTTGTGGGAGCTGAAGTACACATCACACAACACAAGTTCCCCAGAATGGAGCAACAGAGTAGGTCAGTGTCAGCACCATCCTCTCTCTTGGCAGTGTTGGCAAGGTAAGATCAAAAACTTGTCAACAGCAACAAGGTCGAGTCCTCATGGACACTAAATTTTTTTTCCTGCTACTCCAACCTTTGGAGTAGCTTTGGAAAAGCTGCATTCATATGACACCACCAGTAGCAATGCAAGAGCCTTTCTGGAGCAGAGGCAGGCAGAGCAGTTCAGGAAGAGCATGAATTATTTGTGGCGAAGAATCCCTTTCTCCTCACCTGCCAAGGGCTGCCCCCCCCTTCTTCCAACTGTTCCATCAATGAGCTGAATATTGAAGTCTGCTTTGGCTTCAATGTAGTCCAACTTCACTCTTCCACAGGGGAACTCCACTGCAGGAGATGCAGAGAAGTTTACCAGCAAAGCCCAGATCACCCAATACAAAATCTCTCTCTAGAGGATTCCCTCTGTCTCTCTAACCTAGGCAATATTGTTCAGAGGCTTCATAGAAGTCCCTCAATGCCTGGTAGAGGAGGCAGTCTCCTGATTCCCCTCTGTATCTCCATAAGGCAAACATGGATTAAGGGCCATAAAGAGGGTGAGGAGTTGGGAAATGCAGGCAGCATTACTCTTCATGGAACAGATGTTTTGAAAATAAGTCCAAAGTGCACTGCAGACACATCTCCCCTAAAACTCTTTTACATCAGTCTGAATAATACTCTGTCAAAGATGGACTACAAACATCCTGGTCTTACCTACAGGCTCACACATGGTGTGGTCATCCTTGAGCTGATACCCTGATGCACAGCTGCACAAGCGATGCTGCTTGGCAGGGTCCTCCCTGCAGAAATGTTCACAGCCGCCATTATCCACAGAACAGTTGCTGTATTTGACCTCTGTGGAATAAACAAACAGCAAGAGAGATGTGGAGTTGGGAAGTCAGAGTCACAGAAAGGTAAGGTGGCAAAATGACATCGTGCTTCAAGAGGGCAACAGCTGTCAATGGATTTGGGGATGACAGGTGTGGGCTTCAATGGCACTCGGACCCCTAGACAGCAAACAGACCTAGGTCCAGAATCAGGCAATGGGGAGATTGAGGAAACAAATTACTGTCAGGCAGACTGAAGAACAGAAAATTCCCTGTTGCTATGTGCCAAGGAACAGTGAAAAGTGTTAATGACATATGACATAAAATGCTCATCTCTAAATATGTTATCCAGCTTTTGTCCAAGGAAGGAACTGTCACAGTAATAAAATATTGGCAATGGATTGGGTTTTCCTCTGTATTTAAAAACCTCACCATAACCCCTGTGTTGACAATTCTGACGTAAACTCCTGCTTTACAGAGTTATTTCCAGTATTGTCCAAAATTCAGATATGTCATATCTCTAAAATTCTCCTGTGGCAACACAAAGTTAATTTTGCCTTAGATAAGCAAAGATAAACCTCTTACCACATCAAGAAGCAAGACAGAAATCACGTTAGTAAAGAAAGTGACTGCAATGACTGAAGTGATCCCTATTGCAGAGAAATCCCTGTCACAATGGACATTATTTTACAGTGGATTAAATGCAGCATTACCATAACTGCACAAAACCCCCTCCCAGCCTTTGTTACAGATGCAGGAAAATTTTCCAATATTGTCCTTGCAGATCCCATTGGAACAAGGATGTTGCTCACACTGATCTCCATCTGAAACACAGGTAGGAAAACACAGTTGCTGAACCATACAGAGCTCACAGATCAAACACCAACACAAACAGACCCTCCCCAAGAATCCCAAGTATCAGCCATGTTACTGGCACTTAATGGTGACACCTCCATGGCACTCGGCCAGAGACAGGGCCATCAGTTCGGGTTCTCAATCACAGCTGCAGAGCGAGTGGAATGGGCAGAAGAGGAGGAAAGAGTAAAGCCTGAGGCAGGCAGGGCAGCAGCAGGTTACTGCTGGACCACATCAGGCAGGGTTAGATGAGCAAAGCACTTTTCACCAATTCCTTAACTCTGGGAAGATGACTAATGATAGGTACAGGTGCACCTCAAGTGTTTTAGGAAGGTTGCTTGTATGATAGAACAGGAAAACATTCTCTGCACACCCCCTATGAGACAGAATAAGAATTTGAATCAGTATTGTGACACTTGGCACGATGAAGGCTAAGTAACTTCTGAGGAAGCACAGAGAAGTGATTAGGAAAGTCTTTACTTACCTACATACTTGCTCCAAAAATTTAGCTGTGGAGAAACAAAACCTGTATTACAGCAGGAAAACCATTTTTACCAAGTGAGGGATTTAAAGTGTTTTGTGGTCTTGGCCAACAGGACATAGCACTCAGGTCAATAGCATTGGTCTCATTCTTCTTGGCAGTGTTTCAGTTTTCTTGGCAGTGTAGTGACTGGCACTACAAACTAAAAAAACTTGCCAGTCATCCTCCTGTACTGTCTGTACTAAGCACAGACCCCCCTGCTCTGCTTGCAGGCTTTGTTTTCTTGGCATTTACTGCCAGGTAAGTCACCCAAGTTCACTTGATACCAGTTAGACAAACCATGGGCATTCCAAGGACAGCCCCTCTCTCCTCTGGGGTCTGGGGGACAGCAAGGACTGGCTCATCCTATGCTTTGAGCCTACTCTGCTCAACAAAGCAACAGAGAGTCCAACGCAACACAACAATTGAGTGTGGTAAGGGGCAGGAATCAGCAGACAGTAAACATTGTGTCCAATTCAAATTAGGAGTTTGGAGAAGGAAAGAGAACACAGTGATGAGAGAAATGTTTGTCAAGCATAACTGGGAGACTTGGGAGATACACTGAAAAGCAGCCAGGACTGGTGAATGGACAACAAAGGGGAAAGAAGGGAAGGACTGGGAAAAACTCAGTGGCAGCAACAACAGCCAATGGGGTCAAGCAAGGATTGAAAATAACTGTCTGGGACCTAAACCTCACTAGGTGGGTCAGGTGGGATATGCTTGAGTAGCCAAGCTTTGTGGTCCATACCGGGGTAACTTGACAATCACTGTAACACAGTGACACTCAAAACCATGCCTACACCTGAATAGCCAGGAGAGATCCATGTTCACTACTGACAGCATAATCTCCTATGCCCTGGATTGCAATATTTTAAGAAAATAATTGATTGGCTCCCTACTCATCCTTTAAAAAAACAACTTACTGTTGCTTCCCTGGTTTCAAATATCTCACTGGCCTCCTCAAAGTCACAGAGCTCTTCAATGCACTCACGCTCCACAGAGCCTGGCTTGAGCTCCTCCAGGAAAGTGTTTGCCCGCTTCTGGATTCTCAGGACTTGGTTTGCATCTTTACTGCTGTAAAATACTGCAAGCATAAAGGAGAAAGCACAAGCAGAGAAAACAGCTGGCTGAAAACTGTTAGTGGTGCTTTCCAAATGACACTTAGTAGAGGAACAGCCCCTCTCCAGCACAAGAGAGGCTGCCCTAGACATCACGCGCTGTCTGTGCTGTGCTGCAGAAGCAAGCTCCAGCCTCTGCCTTGTAGTGCTCTGACAGCTCATGGGGCTCAGCAGGGCTCTGACTGGGCAGCTGCCATGGCCCAAGCACTGTCTGTCAACCTCTGCAAAAGGAAGTCAAACCCCCCTAATGGGAACGATTTCAGCCACTCCCTCTAACAGAGGAGCAGGAAATGCACTTGCAGTGACTGGGAAAGGGGGAAGGTCATCTCTCAAAAGAACACTTACTTGAGGTGCCACAGCCCCATGAAAAGCAGGCAGCCAGCAGCAGCCCCACAGTGAGGAGCTTCCACATCCTGCAGCAGGAGTTACCTGAGGAGGAGAAGGCAGGTGTCAAGAGAAGCACACTGCAGAGTGACACAAGACCCTGCTGCAGACAGTTCCCATCCATCCAGCTCAGCCAGGTCACTCACTTGCTTTTGAGAGAGCAGCTTCCCTGCTGAATGCTCTGCTGTGCCTTGTCTCTGACTCCAGCTCTGGAGCGGCTATTCACTAGAGTCCCTCCAGACTGGTTTGCTCGTTCCCTTTAACACTTCAGCAGCTCTCCCAGAACACTTCTGGTCTGTCCTAACACCCTCCCTTCATCCTTGCACATTTTTGACAAGCTTCATGCTCCATTAAAGCAAGCTGTACCTGGAAATCTCAAAGGATACAATACTTTTGAAGCACTTACTGCTTTATTCAGTGGGAATCAGCGTGATCTGTTCTTCCTCCATGAGCTCTGCTGGAATTTAGTTAATCCATAACTTCAGATATTTACTCTTTGGAGTGACATGAAGTGCTTTCTTTTTAGTTGTTAAACAAACAGTGCTCAGGGAGAGCTTGACCATTTACCTGCACACAGAGGAAAAGTGAAACAGCTGAAGCACTCACTCTGCCTTTCTCAAACTTATTTTTCCCTTTTGTTTCTTTGGTAAGCAGAAATGATTGTATATAATTTGCAAGCATACATACCCAGTGCTGGGGTCTCTTGAGAGATCCTACCCTCTTCTCACCACACACAATCACCCCAAAGGGACACATACTGCAATTTTTAAGAGTCCTCCCATTTCATTTTCTTATCAAAGCTTCCACCACAAAATAGCCAAGGGAACTAACTCCCCTGACAGCCATGAGTAGGTACCATATGCTTGTACCAGCATGTTGTATCTTCTGGTGTCCTGGGTTAGCTCTCATCAGAACAAAGTATTCTACAGAATTCTGAACACTAAGCAATTAGAGAAAACCCTCAATTCTTTTCAGAAGTTTTCTTGCATTTGAGGAGGTAGCAACCAGCGTGTCCCAGTTCTCTGAGAATAATGTGTGCAGTGGCACCTCTGTGAGCTGTGCAGCAGCATTCCAGAATCATTCAGGTTGGAAAATACTTCCATGACCATTGAGTACAACCCATGACTGATCCCCACCTTGCCACTAGCCCAGAGCACTGAGTGCCATGCCCAGTTGCTCCTTGAACATCTCCAGGGATGGGGAATCCAAACCTCCCCAGGCAGCCCCTTCCAATGCCTGACCACCTTTTGCAGGAAGAAATTCTTCCTGATGTGGAAGATGCGGTACCTTAATACAAACTACACGTGCACCCAGGAGTCCTCTGGGATCCTTCAACAGGGAAAGTACCACCAGAGGTTAGGGAAAGATGGGCCCCCCCCAGGATCTCAGCTCACATCCCGTGACACTGACTAGGAGAGCTTTGACTGCTTTTAAACCTTTTATTTCCTTTTTTCCTCATAAACTTGGCCACAGACTTTCTTGAAAACAAGTTCTCTTTAAACAAAGTTCATCCACTTGGGACTTCAGCTAAAAAGATTTCTGCATCCGTATACCAGCTGGGGAAGATGTGTGCATTGCAAAGCTCTACTGGTATGTTGTTTATCCTCATTTCAGCCATTCAACAAGAAAACTTCAGCTGAGATTAATGATAACAGATTCTTGCTGCGAATGAAATTTATGAAATACACCTGAAGAAAGGAAATATAAAATAGGAAACCTAAACAGAAACATGGGTTGTACTCTGTATTACACGTATTACTCGTTTTTGTTGCTGACCTGGTTATTTGCTACCATGTAGGTTACATGGTTTTGAATATGTTTGTTTCTAAGATCTGGTATAGTCTTAGAAATAAGATTGGAAATTCAGGACATGCACACCAACTGCCAACCTCAAACATCCACACCAATCTGTCAGCCTCTTAAAAACTTCCTTTATATATTTTTTTTTAACTCCTGTATTGATACTTAGTAAGAATTAACTTACTTCTTCACCACCCCTTTTGTTTTGAGGGCTTTATTTTTCTATTTTCTCCTGCCACTGCAGTAAAGAAATACATATTTTAAAAGCCAGGACTTGGGCTCTCAGGTGATCTTATGACTTCGGCTGCAGGGGATTGAAGAAAAGATGCTCCAGGGTACTTCAAGTTTTGCATGCTAGGGAACCATTTCAATCTAAAATATCACAGTCCTGGGCTCACTGCTTTCTAGTTCACCTTCATTTTTAAAAAACAAGGATTTTTCTAAGGAGGGCTAGAAGATGGTAAAGAGGAGAAAGGCAAAACCTCACAAGAGAATGGCAAGACAGAAGCTCCATAAATTTAAATTAACACTGTGGAGACTTCTGGTTCAGGCACTAGTATTTGAAGAAATCACCTCCTTGAAGTAAAAAAGCATCATGAATGTCTCAAATTTCACAGCTGAAAGATACTCTCCCTTACAGACTGAAGGGACAGAACACACCAGAGTGTTTATACACCCCCCTCTGTAAAGAAACCCAAAAGCTTTGGTTTTCCCCTTTTTACAGGAAAGCTTCTGGAAAATTCTCAAACATGTTCTCAGCCTTTAGCCTCTTAGCCAGGAGCACCAAATCGCTCCTCTCAAATTTTTCTACTTTGAAATTAAAAATGTAAGTTTCTGCAAATTAAATATAGACAGATGTAAATTTTGAAAGAGAAGGAAACTAAAGTGGGGAAAAAAAATCACAAAAATGAAAACCCATGGCTCTTCAGCAGTCATCCTGTGCTGCATTCATCAGTGTTTCCTATTTCATAGCTTTTAATTTGCAACAAATCTGAACAATTTACTGAGCAATAAAAACACCAAGCCTACTTCCTGCAAGCACACTGGAGCCTCTACCTGCCAGAGCTCTACCAAAGTATCTCTCTCATCCCAAGTCCTGATTTCTTGCAAGACTTGAAGAAATACAGCGTTCCGTGAGCCATCATCTCTCCCTGTGAATTGTCTGAAAAGAGATCTAAACAGGCATTAAAAGGGGAAACACATGCTCATACACACATCACCAGACAGATTGCTCCTGCTTCCCAAGGAAACTCAAGCTGAAGTATTAGTCTCCTCAGGCAGCTCTTCTAAAAAGAAAAGGTCCCAAGGTTTTGCACAATTCAGAGGAGCACTGGAACATGTGCCAGAAAGGCAAGAACCTCTCCATGGAGAACCTTTGTGCTACTGGGAAGTGCTGCTGTGAATCCAGTTTGCAGCCTGGGAGCAAGAGGAATTAGACAACCCAAGCAGGTATCAACTTTCTCCCAGCCCGTTACTTCCCTAGCTGGGATCTGCTCACACCTGGAAGTGCTGCTGGGGCTGCAGCTCTGCACAGCCCCTTCCAAGAGAGACATCGTCCGCTCACTCCAACTCCTCCCCTGGAGCAGCCCACCAGTGCAAACCCACCTGCTCATGAAGGAGGACACGAGGGCTGAGGCCACCCCCTTCCCTGCTCCCATGAAGAAAAGCCATAGGCCACAACTGATTTGCATTTTACCAGGAAGTCAACCAAAGGGGTCTTCTAGGTCATATGCAAACTCCCCCAGCTCTTCCTTTCTTGTAAAGGTCACTGGGTAAGCCAGCAAAATGCTGGAACTCTTCAGACAGAAGTTGCTGGAGGAATGCCATGACTGTTTTAGCTGTCATCAACATGGAATGTCACTTTCCACAGTCTCAGGACCTTTTCTTTCTGCCCACAGGAGAATTAAACACCTCAAGCTACTCCAGGCCCAGCTAGGGGGTGCAGTTATTAATAATTTTTTATTTAAACTCATTGGTAGAGATCTTCACAGCACACCTTCCTCCCAACCCACTCCACCCTCCTGAGGTCCATTAGGTAGCTAAACCAAGAGGATGGCAGCCCTGAGAGGGAGGTCTGACGTTCAGTAACGACACACTGAGTGGGGCAGTAAGGTTTTTTGCTATTGGCTTTTGCCATATTATTAAAACAAAAAAGACCAAAACTATTAAACCTGTAATAAACCAGAGGAGTAAAAATATATCTTCTGCCTCTGCTGTTGCTTTCTTTGCCTGTTTTCTGCAGTGCCACTTAGAGCAGAGCCTGACGCTCAAGGGTCTGTGCGAGTAAACACAGTAACTTTTTTTTTCCCGTATTCTGCCTCCAGGAAACTAACATTGTAGTGATCAATTTTACCATTTTCGTCATGAAAGAGTATATAACACTAGAATGATGTTCCTGTTCCATACACTATTCTCTCCATACTTCTTTTTAATTATTAAGTACAAAGCTGCTTTTCACACAGAAAATATTCACGACCATTGTAACTTACTTTCCATCCACTTTGCAACAGTACTATAGAACTCTACAACCATCCTCTCAGTTTAAATAAATCTGCTGGAAGTTTCCTGTTAGTATCTTATGAACACACCAATCTGTACAGACAGCAGAGAAAGTTTGTCACAATCCACTCCATGGACTGCTCACCCGAACATCTCCAAATTTTTTTGTTTCAAGTTTATAGGTGTCATTTGTGGCACTCAGTTTCTACATTTCATGAGAAAATTCACTTCTCCCACACTTTTGTGAATGTGTTTTCACTTACTTCAGTCACTGTATGGCAGTATCTTTTCTGATTCCCACAACTGTACATATTGCCTGCAATAAAGTGAGTGCACAAAGGCCCAGGTGAGGGAGAAAACAACTGCCTCCCGTCTCATCCTGGCACTGCAGCACTGTGGCCAGGAACAGCCACCTGAGGAGGGGTAAGCAAAAAAGCTCTGCTGAGTCTGACATTTCCCATCGAGCTGTGGGTTTGCTGCCAGCAGAGCTATGATCAGTATGAGCAACGGTAGAAGCACCACATTTAAAATGTCTTTTGTTCACTGCAAGACACAGCTAAAAAAATTAAACTACCCGATGTCCTCTACTCCATGCCAATTAAACCAACACAAAAAATGCTACAAAACTAGTCTACAATATTTAAATTTACCATTTCACTCTTCTCTAAGGAACAGCTCTGAACTTCTGATGCAAGCCAGGATAAAGCCATTTAATCACAGCACAGGTTTTTATTAGCTGGTTCCCATCAAATGGGTACAGCAGCCCTCTCACAATGAAATCAGTAACAGAATCCTTACTGGAAGCTCAGAAACATGTTTACTTTATATACAAGAAAAACATATTTACAACAAGTAAACTATGTACAAAAAAAAAAGAAAAAAAATACAAGAGACATTTCCATGGTAATCAGTGTATAAATTAACAAAATAAATAGGAGGGAAGTAGGTCCCATTCTTAACGCACAAAACCTTCTTCCCAAAACAGTACAGGGATTCACTTTTGATAGGATCACAGGAATGGTGGGGAGACCCCTGAGGAACAATGGTTGGTGGACAATGATATAGACATGCAGTCACTGCTGATAGTTGTAGAAAAACATTTTTCATTCTTTCCTTTTTTTCTTTTGACAGTACACACATCTTAAGATACGAAATATGTCTTGTAAACAGCCTGTTTTATAAATCACATCACTATTATGCACATTTTTAAATAACACTAAAACAATGAACAAACCTTTTCATACAATTTGGGTGCAGAAGCGGTTGCAGCACTGGCACTGAAGGCCTTGGCAGTGCTGGAGGCTCCCAGGTGCCAGGCCAGCACCTCCAGGCACCCAGCGGCACAGCTCCCCTTGGCCACCGTGCTGGCTCCTGCTGACATCCCACAGGCTACAAGAGAGAGGCTGTACTAGCCCTCTCAAGGACAGCCCAGGGCAGGGCACTGCCAACAGCCAAACCTCCCTGCAGTCTCCACTGCATGCAATCTCACCTAGCTCGAACATCATTCCTCAGAACCTATTAAATACCCATGATGGTGCCAGAATGTGAGAAAACAGACTGAAGCCTCTTCCAAGCAGAACAAACCCCATGCCCAGCTCACTGCAGCCACTGCCAGGGGTGAGGGATGTGAAGAGAAGGTGCTGCACAGCTTTCACAGGAGTTGCATTTCTTCAGGGACCAAACACCTGTGTGATATGTGCAGTTCTAGCTTCTCTCAGGCTGGTGTTCCTGAGACTGCTGGGCAGTCTCTTTTTGGCAAAGCAGCAGATTTTTTACTAACTGTCTTTCCTGAGTTTCTCTCCCACAAAAAATTTTTAGATGCCAGAAGAGAAACTCAGAATAATGTAGCCAGGAGTTCTACTTGGCTCCCTACTTTGCACACAGCTCTCACTGATGTTCAACACAAATTGTCTTCATCCATTCACAAAAATCTGCAACAGAAATCTGCACTATTCCCAGTGAGACAATGGAACTACAAACCTTTTGGATTTTTTAAATCTATACCTTAATAAATATTCAAAGGCACTCAGGTCAAATGTGGATTCCATTTTCTAGCTCTTAAAAGAAGGCAGAACTCCTTCCCCGCCTCTGATAAGTAATAGACAGGAATATAGGGGCTGTCAACCCTTTGATAAATGTGCATGTGCACAAAATGGATCTGAAGGTATTGACACACAGATCATAAAAAACAAAAGAAATGAAGATGGGTCTGTGCAGGCTTCATCACTCATGCAGATGGCTAAAGGCCATGAGGTCTTGATAGAGTCGGCATGAATTAAGGAACACACCTGAACGTAAAAATTCTTTGGATTCCTCTGTTTGCTCTGGGCAGGAAGAGCAGAGAGGAGCTGTTTCTATGGAAGCAAGAATTTAATCCCTCAGGGATTATGCACACATGGCAAGTGCTTATTGTTTATTCATCTTTAACCATGCGGCTGCCTGGGGAAAGTCCACAGCAAGAACAGCTCCTTCACTACATACAGGAGCAAACACAGATCTTGCCTCTTCTCCAGAGTTATCACCTGCCTCGCCCCCTCACTCCACTCTCCTGGGAAGGTACATAGATGTCCCAGCCATGCACAGTTCTGGGACAAGCAGTGGGATGCACATACTGTGAGGTTACTGCACACTACCAATGAGGATGGCTGCATACTGGGACTCTCCTAAGGAGGTTTCTCCTCATTTTCATCCAGACACTGGTCTGTGCCTCAACAAGCAAGTGGGACAATACAGTATGTCTGCAATTCTTACTTACCTGATACCTCAGGAATTCAATATAGTTAAGAGGAGGTCTGTACTGATAAATAAAAAATACAGCTATGGAAGCAACTGCCAACGTATAGATAGGCGAGATAAATTCAGGGCAAGGCTGGACATATTTCCTGGTCAGGCCCTACAGTCTTAATACCGTGTTTCTAGCTGGATCAAGCATGTTTAGTCTTCTTTTACCTCCTCATGAGCAAACGCTGTCACTTGCCAGGCTGGGAGGAGACACATGGGTGAACATGTATGGTTAGAACAGACAGGCAGAGACAGAATCACCCATGGTGAAATACTAGAGAATTCAGTGGAGCTTGCCCAGCTGAAACATAATCAGCCCAGAGCTTTCATAAGCTGACAAATCTTTACATAAACTAACCTGACTGATTGTTATTAGACTAGAGAAGTGATACCAATTTGATAAAAATCCTTACAAGTAAAAAAAGAAGAATGATGTCTGCAGCAAATTATCTTTTATACCACTGTGTACGTGGCCTTTTCTGTCTGCAGCCATAGTCAGACAGGTGCCACTCTGCAATAATAAAAAAAATTAATACACAGAAGATGACAGAGTAATTAAAAATTTTTGCTGTCTCTCAAGTTTTACAGCACTGACTGTTGCCAAATTCCTCTTGAAGTGATAAACTATGCATGCTAGTTTTGGGCTTTAACAGCCATCCAACTGGCATCAACCACCTAGAAACTCTGATTCAGAGGCACTAATTTTTCCATGCTCCATTATTGCTGGTACCAAAGGCAATTTATCAACATACTCCAGTTTTCATTATGACGCTCATTTGCTTGGTAACAATCCTCCTTCTCTCAGTGCTCTTACAGGAGCTCTGATGTTTGACAGCATAAAGAATCTCTCTTAAGGGTACAGCCCAGGAGAACTGAGCTACCCTAATCTTTTGTATCACCCTGGAGTGAAGCAGCAAGGGAGCAAGAAAGAGAAGCAAAGTGGAAAAGCCACTGAAACCAAGATAGGTGAAAAGATGCAAGTACTAGACACAAATCACGTACTTTGTGACAGAAATAGTTTTCTACACTGCAAGCTGAAGTAAAGAAACAGCTCTCGTGTTTGTGGCCACAGAAGTGGCACTAAATGGGCAGGAAGCTACACCTAGCCATTGCCAGTCATGCTGCTGCCTCCACCAAGATGAAGCAAATTGTCCTGCATCTCCCTTCTTATGCAGGCCAAACAGCTCATTAGCTTTTCTCTCCCTTTTATCTGGTCTCCTAAAGATGAATTCAGAAGAACAAATGTCAGAGCTGATCTCCTGTAACCATTTGGCTCTTCAGAATTTTCTTTTCCTACTGCCAGGAATTTCTGAACAATTGTCTGTGATGACTCAGCACCACATTTTTTGTGAAAACCTAAAAGTTGTACCATTGCCCATGGCTGGAAGAGCAGAGTAGGCCCAACAGAAGGCCCCACCAGCTGGTGCAGACCCTGCCTGAACCATATGCACTGTTTGTTGCAAAGGCATGAGTGAGTGTGAATCACTGGATATTCGTTGGAAGAGGTCTGTACTGGCTTCCAATTTCGGATGCACATTGCACGCAACTACAGATGCATTAAAAAGGGATTAGTAAGACACAAGGAGAGCCTTCGTCTCTACGCTAAATATGCTAAATACAGGTACAACACACAGATGAGCAGGAAAATTTTGGGTCTGAAAAGACTGTCAGATGCTCCTGAACTAAGACTGGCGAATATATCCTTTGCCCTGAATGATTCTACTGTGATTAAGTTATCCAGTAAAGGTAGCTGTTGCAATTCTCAGGATTCCTGCATTGTCCCTGGAACCAGAACTTCCCACATCAGAGGACAAGGCTTTTCAAACAGTGAGTTCTCTCCTGGAGGCTCTCCCGACTGCAGAGAAGGCACCTCTCCACTGGGTGCAGCCATACTCCACAGGAAAGAAGTAGCACCATGCTTGGTTGATATGAGCTCTGAACAGCTAAAATTTGGCTGTTCAGCAGAGACAGTTGTGAGGACATCTGCTTGGTGAGGTGACTGCTGTGCAGTTAGGGGGAATGGTAGACACAGGTTGTGAAAACAGAAGCTAAGCCTCGCTGGCAGGAGTACTCCGGCCCAGCTCCTTGATCCCATGCAGTATCCTCTTCATGTGACCCACTTTGGTCACACCCAGGTCCTAGAAGAAAAAAGAAAGCCTTACATCAAGAGAACAGCAGAAGGAAACTCCGGGTGGCCAAGCAATGGTTACAAACTAGTCAGCATGTTACAAAGAGAGGAAGAAATCAACCAGAAAAATTCCAAACCTAAGGGTTATATATGGAGCCTCAAACCACATGTCAAAAAGCTACTAAGGAATGCAGAGCGGGCACAGAGCAATGCAGAGAAACAACTGCAGACTGTTAGCCAGAAACACAGATTGCTCTGGCTGTCAAAGTCTGAGAAAACAGAAAGAAACACAGATGTCAAGGACCTAAGCCAGTAGCCAAAACATGCAGGAAGAACTAACCAGTCACATCTGATAACTGGGTACCATGCAACAAACACAGGCTGTAGGTAGATGACATGCAGAGAGGTCAGATACACAGATTACAGCAAACCTCACCATGGGAAGATGGTCAAAACGACAAAAAAAGATTCAAGGGGCATTGAACAAACGCCATGTGCTGCTTCAAAAAAAGTGTTCTCCTGCTCTATGCAAATCACCAGAATGATGACACAAGTCTCTTGCACATGCAAGGAACCACCACTTTTAATCTCTCTCAGTAGAAACAAAATCTCCTGGTGAGGAGAAGAAAAGTTGTGCGATGTGGTTGCTAAGCACTATTAGAAAGGATTCTCTCCATGCAGTAACTGGACAAATAAATCATCACACTTCTTTGTAACAAGAAAAAGTGATTGTGCACTTTGATGAGGCTTATGGATGGAGAGAACCAAATCTTCCCAATTACAGCACCTTCTGCAAAGATGGTACAGTAGCTGAGAAAAACTTCCATCATTAAAAACAGAGACTCTCAAGAACACTTCTGGCAATCTGTGTACTGGACTGTATCATATCTCCAGGAAGCTGTGGCAGAACTGGACAGTTGGTCCCTCAACCACCTCTTCCCCCTCCCTGCTATTAAAAACCAGGTGACCTGAAACAGTGAGAAAATAAAACAAGGCTGTAGTGAACCCATTCATCTTGCCAAGGCACCTGGAATGAACAGCAGGCAGACCACTTCCAAACACATTCAGCACAGAAGGTCATGCAGATGCAGCTGGCTATTTCTCATGATCTGACCATGAAAGTACCTTGAGGTCCCTCCGTTCAAGGTGCAGGAGCTCAGAGCCCCGGACGTCATGCCGGATGAAGATATCCTTATACTCACAAAGACTGAGGTGCTCAAGCCACGCCGCAACCTCCTCCGTTCCCCAGAGGTGAACTGTTAGAGATGGAAAAGCAGGAGTGCATTGAGTACCCAGAATCCCAGAAGAAAGGGAGAGATGAGGACACCACAGCACTCAGTGCCAGAGGAGGAGGGCAAGCAGAACCACAGCCTCTAACCAAGGGGAGGGCAGCACAACCTTCAATTTTGAATGAAGGAGGAAGGGCAAAAAAAGGTAAGAGAGATTCTCTTAAGAAGAGGCTTGCTGCAGTACAACCAGGAGGAAGTGCATATTTGTTTTGATGGGATGGGTTGTCCTTTGGTGGAGATAACTTTTTTAAAGTTTACCCTCATGTTTAAGAAGAGTAAATTCATTGTGTAAATTCTGTGTACAAAACAACAGCTTTGTAAAATATATAATGGAGAATCACAGCACAGATGAGTTTGCACATTATCATGTACAACCACTTCTGCTCAGTAAACAAAATGGCAACCTCTCTCCCCCTGGTCTCAGGGAGAGAAGAAGTGTTTAGACTTCCACCTTCTTGCACAGACTCTAAATAAGAGAATAATAAAATTTCCCAGTTATGGGAGACAGTGAATGAACACCAGCATGTCAGACAGGAGACTGTACCCACAACTCCACGGAGGAAGACAGGACCCAAGAGCCAACAGAACAGGCCATACTTCTGAATTTTGGAAGAAAGCTTTCATAATGAGAGCATAAACCAAAAATCAAATAGACCAATTTAGAAAGCGTCTTGAATGGCAATTTGTTGATTCGTGGCCAGTTTTTATCTACTGACCAACAGGATTAAAGGTCAGGGAGCACCTGTGGTGATGCTGATCGCCAGCCAATTAGACATGAAACTTGATTAAAGCCTGAAGGTGAATCAATGAGAAAAATATCATTTACTGCATCATAGAGAACAAGCAGTGAAAAGACTGGAGTTTATGTGGACTTGGGCCCCGCAGTCATTTTTATACTTAAAATGCCAGAATCCTCAAATTCCCTTCCCTAAGCACCCTCTGAAATATCCCTGAAAATCTGTACAGTGTTGGGAGAATTCTTCAGAGGGTACTTTCTGCTCAGGAATGTTTTGCATGGTACAGGGGGACCATGACTCAGAAGGGAACAATAAGCTACTCTGCCGCATGAAAAAGATCGACTAGATCTGCAAGAAGAGGCAGATGCAGGTGAAACAGAAGGAGAGGATGTGTGAGGAAACAGACCAAGAACAGGTAGTGGTGTGACCACATTGATGTGACGAAAGACACAATGAATGAGCAGACTTGGTACCCGGCAATCCCATGCTACTGTGAGTCTCCTTAATTTTGTTGTTCTTCTCCTTTTTAAACTTGGTCACCAGGCGGAATTTGCCACTGCGGCTGCGTTTAGAATAATCCAGTATCTGGTTCTGCAAGAACAGAAAGAGAAAATCAAGCACACAATCATAAACTGATTGGAATGGACCAAAAGCAACAAGCATGTCAAGCTCAGCTCCATGATCTTGTAAGAAAGGAAAAATGAAATCATAAGCTCATTCTGATCAAGACAGAAAAGGAAGCAGAGAAAATTGATCCCACGTTAGGCAAGGGATCTTAGCATGAAATTACTTTCTTTAGCCCTAGGGCATGAAATTACTTTCTTTAGCCCTAGGGAGTCAAGTTTCTTCCTTAATAATTTTTTCTCATATCAGTCACATAGTAACAGGAAGTCAAACACACACAGCCAACTAGGGAAAAAGAGAATAGCTAGGGGAAAATAGCCCTGGTCCTCCTCACCTCCTCATCACAGGGCTCCATAAGCTGCCACAGCCAAGGGATGTCTGCCAGTTTCCTAAGCTGGAAGTCCATGTCTACCAGGGCTGCCTGGAGCTGCTCTTTCTGTGGAGGATCTAATTGCTGGATCAAGAATAGAAGGGAGGCAGAGTTAAAAGCCACATGGTAGAACACACAGCCAGGCCCTTGCCTTGAAACTCCTAGCTAACAAAGCAGTTCCTCCTTTTGAAAGGAAGTGCACAGCAGGCACTCTGCCCAGACAAAGTTAACAATTCTTATCTTTTCTGAGCTCCATGCTCCACAGCAGGCCCATGAAGCAAAATCTTCTGTAGCAAATGATTTCTGGATGATTAACATCTAAACTGACTTACAGAGTTCAAGACAAGCAAAATGCTAGGCCAAGGCAATAGGAGGAGAGGGGAGGAAGTGAGAGGCTGCTCTTTCCTCCTGCTTTGTGCTCCTTACCAGTGCCATCTTGCCTGCCAGCAGCAGCTCTGTCTCACTGTGCAGGGCTCTGACATTATTCACCATCTCTACAACAAGGCTGCAGTTCAGACCCTGCAGGGAAGCAATTCATGCACAAGTTAAGCTTAGAAGTGCAGGGGTCTGAGCAATCAAAAGGAAGAAGTTTTAGACCAGCAAGGCCTACTTTTGGTCAAGCAGAATGGAAAACCAAGGGCTATGGAGCAAGGACAAAATGGGAGATGCCAAGCTGAGTGCAGTACCTCTGTAGACTTCGATTTAGCGTAGACTTTGTCCATAGACTTGGAGCTGGCATTGACAGCATGGGCAAGCTCCTGTTCCATGTCCTGATAGGACTGAGCTATTTCCCGAATGCTAAAGAGAGAATTACAGATTGCATCAGCATATGCTCAAAGCAGGAGATCTCTCCTGTCTGGATATCCCATTTTAACACCTATCTGAGTAACAAGTCCAGCTCACGGCAGGGGCACAGCCTCTGGCAAAGCAGGCCAGTTCTCCTGCCACACCGACCGTGTACAGGCAAGGAAACACAGCTCTCACAGGTACAAAATGTTCAATTCTGCACACAAACTGGGATCAGTTTGAAATACAACCCAGACATTTCAGTATGACTGGAGTGATGTGAAAGACAGCTAGTTGCACTTATAGCAGCCTTCTCTAATGACTCTGGGAATTTTCTCTCAGAAGCCCAAAGGAATGCCTGACTAAAGGATGAGCAGGTAAGCTATACATTCTGGGCTTTGTACAAAAATTTCTTCGGGGCATCAGGTTTACAAGAACCCAGGTTGTCATCTGAGCTCTCTGAGAGGCCTTTCTTTCTTTTCTGAAAAAATTAATTTATATTCAAAGGTAACAGATTCTTTCAGAATTAAAGGATCCATGTTTGCTCAAGAAAGTAACATTTTTTTTGTTCAGAATGGCCTAAGAAAGTTTATTCATCTGGGACTGAAAGTTAATTCAGCTTCAGTCCTCCTTCACTGGGAGTGGCATCATCCATTGAATGATGCCACTCCCAGTGACATGGACCAGTAATGCAGTAGGTAAGACTGAACAGGAACATCTCCAGAAACAGGAAGCAGGACAAGAACTTCAGGCACTAAAGGAGGCTCTATTCATCAAAAGCAAGTTGAGTCACACCTGTGGATCAGAGCACCTGCAGCTTGACCAAACTGGATGATCTGGGTGGATTCTTCTTCAGACATGATCTCTGGTTGCAGAGAGAAAGAGGAGGGTCGTGACAACTCACACTTCTGTTTGTCCTCCCAAGACTTCAGGGTGCTCTCAAATGCCTAAAAACACAAAAAGCAAACTATAAGGTCCCTTGTAAAGCTCCTATCAAAACCCAGTGAGACCGTGCCTATGCCTGTAAATCATGTAGATCTGGTACAGGCACTTTTCACTGCAGGGCCCAGGAGTTAAGTTGCTTATAACTTTGCTAACTAGCTGCCTGTGATGAAGTTTTCCATGCCACATGCTTGCCTTGGCTGAATTTTTGCTTAACACAGTTTTAGTCAAAATTACTGGGCCAATTCTGAGGGCCAGACTACCAAAATTCAACAAATCCCTACTGGTAGCAGCCTTTTATTTAAGCAGCTGTATCATCTTCCTACTTCAGTATTACTGTGACACTTCAGAGCTTGAAATGAAAAATGTTCAAGGCTCCTCCTTATCTGGAAGCAAACTGGGCTTCCCTAGGAACTGGTGGGCCAAATAGCTGCACTTGGAGCTAGGACCTGTCCCATCTGCAACCTTACTGATATTCCTATCAGTATGGGAAGAAGACAAACAGATCCAATGTAGAAAAATCAATACTGAATATGGTGTGAGTGAAAACTATGGAGCCCTGTGGTAAAGCATTCCCTTTCCCTACTGCACCTCATACTAAAAAAACAGGCTACCAGGCTGTGTCAGCATAGTGCAAGCTACCTGCTGATCTCACTCTTGCTGATGACTCTTCAGTGGTCCAGATGAGGCCAAAGAAGGGAATTTGAGTTTCTCCATCTTCAGTTTTGAAAAATGCTATCAAAGGTACAAGGTCACATGCATAAAGGGAGGACCCCCTTCATCAATTGAATAGGACAGGTTTGCTGGGGCATGCAATGACCATCAAAAGGACAGCAGGAAAAATAAGGGTAAGTTGAGACAGAGATGAATGTGCAACTGAAAAACTGGAATCTCCTCCTCAGTGGCAATTTCTTGACTGCAAAACCAAGTTGGCAGGCAATTAGGAATGGACTGGCACAATCAGAGCTATGGCTTCTGATGGCCCACCATATAGCACACTCACAAGGGACTGTTGTGTCCTCTCTATCTCTTGTGCTTCACATCACCTCTTTCATCATGCCCACACATAGGTTGCCTCTCCTTTTTTCCCTTCCTTTACCTTTACAGCAGCAACCCTGTTCTCTCATGCTCTCAATCACTCTCCCTCCAAGTGTCAGTGTGATGCTGCAGAAGCTCTCTTAACCTTCACAAAAGACTGTGTGCACTATTCCTGTCTCCTCTCCACAACATTCACATCAGAGCTGACAGGATTCTCTTCGAACTCAAATGAGAATAGATTCAGACTAGATAAAAGGAAGAACTTCATACAATGAGGGGGATGAAACACTGGCACAGGTGGCCCAGAGAAGTGGTGGATGCCCCATCTCTGGCAACACTTAGACCACAGGCTGAATGGGGCTTTAAGCAACCTGGTGTAGTGGAAGGTGTCCAGACCCAGGACAGGGGGTTGGACTAGATGACCTTTAAAGTCCCTTCCAACCCAAACCATTCTGTGGTTTTATGATCAACATCCACTGCTCTCCCAGCTAAGAAGTCTCCAGTGCCCTGTCCTACCATGACAGGGGCTTTCTATGCCCACCTTTGCTTTCTTTTCATACTGTCATCTTTGTAACTCCCTGCCAGGCAATGTGCCTCAGGCCTGTACCAGGCTGCTTTCTTTTTCCCTTTGTTGTACTCCTTCTTGTGATTCAGCAGGTGAGTCCCTTGCAGAGAACTTTGATTTTCTCTGGAAGCTGGGTAAAGGGGTGTTATGCCAGAAAGTATGCAAGAACTGCTATCAAATAAACTGTTTATGCATGGACAGTTGGGAGGAATCATAAAGCCTGTCTGTGCCACAGCAACATCTTTATCGTTTCCTTTCTCTTACCACTGCTCAATCATACAGCAAAAGAACAAGGAGGCTTCCTTATTTGCTGGTACTCATCAGATAAATTTGATAATTATGAGATGAGACTGACACACACTTCCGAACAAGGCATAAGATGCTGCTTTACATGGTCAATGAGGTATAAGCCACATACTGAACAACAATGAGAAATTAAAACATTGACCGTCTGAATCTAGACAATCCACAGCACTTGGTGAGGCAGGCATCCTGTGGGAAAAACAGCATGCAAGCATGTTAAGAAACACTGTCAAAAGGCACCTAGAGAAGGAAGTAAAATAAGCTTGCATAGACAATCTTATTTATGCCCTTTCCCAAGTGGAGAATGCAAATTTAACCACTATCTTTCCCAAAAGGTTTACTGTGTAACAAAATATGCTTCTTGCATTCACAAAGATAATATTCACATGTGGCCCTTGCCATGCTCTCCTGAAATATGTGACATCAAAACATATGTGTACTGCACAGGGCATTCAGGATGCTCTTACCCTGTCTCGGGTGAGGGTCTGTGCCCTGTTCTTATGAACAATCCAAATGTAACCTGGAGGCTGGATCCAGGCTTCTCCATCCACTTGTACGGGAACTCCCTCTTCTCCAAGGATTGCTATCTTTACTGTCCGGCACTGCAAGGAGTGACTGGGTTAGAAAAGCTCTAAAATGTTGATTTTCCAAAAGCATAAGCCAATCTCTGTCTTTCCAAAGCCCCTACCCACGTGCTGTAGCTTTGGAGCTACTTGAGGCACACATGTCTGGGCAGCAGGGCACAGCTCACCCTTACACAGTGGGGAACACCTGCTGTGTCTTTGGACTAATCTGTATTTGAGTTGTTGGTCTAACTCCTACTAAAATGAATGTCAGCAAACAATTCCATACTCAAACTGCCCCTGAGCATGCCCATTTCCAGCCCTGGTGGATGCTCTTTCCATGGACCAGAGAGAGCAGAAAGAAGGGCTTTACAAAGTCACCAGCTGGAGAGGGGGCAAGTGGGAAGAGCTCACAAAAAGCAGCTGATACCTGTGCAATCCGGTGATGCTGTAGGTTTATAACACGTGATACTGCCATCTGCATGCTACCAAACACAGCAACCACCTCCAAAATCTTGTCATCGAAGGAAGGGGCTGTAAATGTCTGCCACATACAAGAGAGAGAGAATTCAGCTGAGGCACAGCTCTGCTGGAGAGGTTTCCTTTACCCTCTATTGGTGCCAACCTGGGGGTTGGTTTTCAATTGTGCTCTTTAATCGGTACAAAATTAACAACAAGGCTAGAAGGTGAAGATCTGGAATGAGCTGGGAGGAGAAAAATGAGGCTTCCAATGGCTAAAGCATAATGCAGACACGAAGGCTGTAGGCCACACAGCAATAATTATTCTTTCGAGAGCAGGCATTCAATTTCCAAAAAATACAATGTTTCTGAGTGTATCTAGCTGTCTTTGCCGCCACAGAGCTTTATTTGTCTTTACTTCTCTGTAGGGACAAGATCAACCTAAAGAACTTCCTGCAGGTCCAAATGCTCTGGTGATGTATTTTCTGAATCATTACAGACTGCCTGGGTATGAAAGCTGCTCATGGCTGGACTTCACTATCTCAGCCACTTCCCACAGAAAGTGTACGCAGACAGGCCCCTTACCCTCTTCTTCCAAGCACTATTTTCAGGGATTGAGATCTCAAAAGCAACATTAAGTAGAAACATTTTTTGGATGGCCTTAGAGAATACTCACATCATCTTCCTTGGTTCCCCCCCAGAAGTTGGTGCCTCCTGCATAGCTGGGAATGTTGAGTACAGCAATCCCCTGAAGACTGGGCAGAGGGATTGGCCTCCCATCGCACTGCACAGAAATGAAGGCAACACTACTCTCAGCCCAGTAAGAAAGAGACCCTCCTGCCAGAGCACATGCTCTGTGAACAGAAACAGCCTACACCCTCTTAGTAATACACTAATTCAGGTTTCATCCTGTTCATTCTTGGCCTAGAAGAGTAGAAGTTATCCACTCAAGCCTCATGAGCCACACATCTTCTGGCAGACATAGATTTTAGAGAGATACTATTGCTTCTGTTCCTCTGACAGGAATGGGGCACACCTGAGAGCCTTGGCAAAGCCTCTTGACTTATTCCTCAAGAAAGGGGAATAAAACTCTTGAAACATCCATGTGATGAGGGTCTCCTCCTGCAAGTTACCTGTTTATGCTGTACATGACCTACACAAAAATATTTCTTTTCCAGCTGGATGCACATTGTAGCACTGAAATTCAGAGCTTTCCACTGCACTCGCCATCTAAAATGATGGGTTCATGTGAGATACCACATGAAACATAACAATCTTATCCATGCTGAACACTGTGTTGGGGACTGCAAATACTTTCCAGCAGGAAGACACTTCTTCCCTCATGGGCTGAGAATACAAATTATGCTCCAGAACCAGGAAAAGCCACTTTTAGTTAGCTCAGGGTGACATATAGCAAGTACATTGTTTCAGGCAGGCAAATGTCACCAAGTCAAATCACCATGCCAAAGTCACAGTGCCTGAAGGAGATGGAATTAGGCATCCTAGTCTTAGGAAGAACAGAAGAGCATTCCTCACCTCCAGCAAGACCTTCTGCTCCAGGTTTCTGTATGTTCTGTGCAGCAGCTCCTTGGTCCCCAATACTCCGTACCACATCATGTTCTTAGTACGACTTCTAAGGGGGCAAATAAAAAAAGTCAGCACAAACGTTTACCCTTTCACTAAGAAGGAATAAAAGCTTCACACTGAATACCTGCTACATCCTAAAACACAAAGGTGCTTTGCTTCAAAAAGGGTCAAGCATTCTAAGTCATCACCGTTTGTACTGGGTAACTACTTCCCTTTAAATAAATGTCAGGTAGGAATAGAGCATGAGTAACAGACACTACCAGAAACATACACAGACTGTCCTGGCACAGAACTTGTCCATCTTGTACACCAGGACATCAACAGTGCTTGGTTGTAGTAGCTCATATACAGCAAATGTAGCCAATCCCAGGCTACACAAAGCATCCTGTAGTTGCTCAAGTATTCAAAAGGCCAAACCTGTGGTTTGTACTGAGTCAGGATCAACCAGCCTCTGTGGCACTTAGAATTGAGATGTGCTTCTCTCATAGCTAAATAGCAAGCCCAGGAGAAAAATCTGCGAGTGAGGTTACATAAATAGAACCAATGTGCTAAATCTGCACCAATGTAGCTACTTAAATACCTTATAGTATAACGAATCAGTAATAAATCAGTAACTTATTACTTCCACCATGATTTCAAGCCTTGAAGGAGCATTATGTAGACAGTACACCTATTCAGCACATTGTACACAACCAGCTTCAAAACCACACAGAAGCATGAAGTGGTTCAGTCACTTTTGGCATCAGTCCAAAGGTCAGTCAAAACCAAACCCACCTGCATTTCTCTGGGTGCTCATCACGTTTGTTGTTGAAGTCCAAAGAAATCTTTGCATCCAGTCCAATTCCAAAGTAATTATTCATGACACACTTCTCTGTGTAACATTCACTGTCAAACAGAAAAACAAAACCTCCATTCATAAGTCTTGGTACTATTTGGTGTGTATCTCACACAGAATCAGAATCATTTAGATTAGAAAAGATCACCAAGCCCAACTGTATCAGATGTGTCACTGCATGTGTAACTACATAAACTGATCCTTAATCCCTGGAACCCAGCATATGGATCCATTTATGTATTTCCAGGTTGCTGCAGTCCATTACTTTGGTCTATAAACTAATCCCCCTCTCTGCTGAGGTCTGTTTGCAAATGCCCACTCCCTCCCTTCAAGCTCCTGAGCATACTCACAGATTTTCAGGCTCAGAGTTAAAGGGATCAGCATGGATCAACAATCGGCTGATGATAGAGCTCCCAGGCAAAGAACCCGACATGCCAGCACGGATATCTGTAGGAAAATTGAGCATGGAGAAGAGCATGATGAATAATAAGCAGAAAAGAGGTAACTTCAATCCCAAAGACAAGATAACAAGAGTTGATACATTCTTCCCTGTCATTCATGAAGAAAGGAAATAGCATTAGTGCTTTCTTTCACTCCAGAGGTTAGCTCTTTTGACAAGGAGAAGGGTTTCTGGGGCTGCTGGCAGGGTTTATGACTGACAGTGTACTACCTAAGGCCAGCAGCACAGTTGTACAGAAACACGGAAAAGGGAAATAGGAGCGTACTCTCTGCAGCAGCTTTTTTTGTTCCAAGGTGAGACATGCAATATCCCTGCTACCGTGAAGAGAGAAAAAGGAGTAGGAGTGAAGCCATGATCCAAGTTGTTCAAGAATTACTGTCTCCTGCTTCTTAAATTATTAACTGGTGACCCACAAATAGTAGGTTTGTCAGAGAGAGGAAATTACCTGCTTCCAGAAGGAGCAATTTGAACAAATATTTTGGGGGAAGAGATGGAAAGATACTGCACAATGATGGGGAGAAGTTGCTGCATATCATGTGGGAGACAGGAATTCTGCTGGGTCTGTGCACTTCCAGTCACTTCAGCCTTCATGTAAAGGGACTGCTGCTATCAAGCTTATGGCTGCCACTCTTCAGAAACCTTCCTCAACAGCACCATCTCCCCCTTCTCATGGTTACTTCGAGATCAGTATCTCCCTGCAAGTGGCATCTAAATTCTGCCACCTCATAGCATTAATAAAAATCTGTGTCTAAGTCTTATCTACAAACTGGAAACTACTACAGTTCCAAGCCTCCACTTGCAGTTACCCACAAAGGGATTTCTCTCACAGTCGACGCTGCACAAAAGGGCATCTGGCAGGACAATTTCAGGTTTTCATGCAGTGACTGCAGCCTGTGCTACATCACCCATGCTCCAGCTGGCTGCCTCGGTGGAAATTGCTGGGTGTTACACTTACTTGGGTAGAGGATTTTTGTGTTCAGCATTGGCAAGTTGTCCCGGTTTCCTGTCTGGGGAGGAAGGGATGCAGAGCTGCCCAGTGACAAACTTCCTTTGTTTACTAGTCTTTCGCAAGGAGACTTGGAGGCTGTAAAACACAACACAAACTTGGCTATTGATGAACATAGTGCTGTGATTCAGACAAGCACAGCCTAAGCAGAAAGACTGGGTTAGGAATCACTCAACAGCAAAACACTTGAGCCCCTAAAAAACAAAGAATTGACAGAATCAGTCATTAAGGGACAGAGATGTCACTTATGTGCTGCTAGAAAACCTCAGAGATTGGAAGTACCAAAATGCCACATGAAAAATATTAGAAATGGAGATGAGAAAAAGCTGGTGCTAGCAGCACAACAGACAGAGTATTTGCCCCAAATCAATAGTTGGGGAAGTTCCAAATGTATCTGGAGTGATCAGGGATCTCTAACAAATTACCCATGTAACACATTACTAAAGCAAACTTGCTGCTGTTCCCTGTCATCTGCAAAGGATGACACGAAAAATGCTCAAGACTGTCCTTGTCCAAGCACTAAGAGCCAAGAGAACCCAGATTACTGACTAAAGTGCAAGAAAATTTCTGAATCCTAAGCTTCATATGCTAAGATCATGGAAGCCATGAGAGATGTAGCAAAAGTGGAGTGTACAGCACAGCTAGATCACAGAAACATGCAAGGCCTGAAGAGCAATCATGCAAAAATTTGAGACGAACAGCATACAGAAGATAATACACATAACACCTCCTTCCCTTTTTACAGCTAACAGATTTGTAATCCACAGGCAAGACCTGGATGGTGGCAGCCTCAGAGCAGTACCTTTCCTCTGGCTCCTCCCCTTGGACACACCAAAGCTGCTGCTGAGTGATGACTGTGTGGAAATCTTATCCTCATTCCTCAGCTCCTTGCCCTCCTCAGAGGCTGAAAGACTAAGGAGGAAGCCCTCTTGCTCCTGCGTCTGGGCGTTCTGCTCATCTACAGCTGTATGGAGAGATAAAGTAGGTGAGTGCCTCACAGACCCCTCTCATGGAATACCTCCCACTCATGTAAATAACAACAGGATGGGATTCTAAATGTCCTGATTCCTTAAAGGAAAGAACAGGTATAACACAAAGCTTTCCTTTATCATTTGTCTCAGCTCTGCTCTGGAGAGCTTTAGGAACTGGGCTGGCTTAGCCTCCTTGTTTACTTTGCTGAGCTCTTTAGCAGTGAGGCTCTAAACAGAAGTGTCCATTTTTAATGCCACAGGTGCTCAGGCATCGTGAGACATAAACTGTGCTAGAGGTGATGGGCTTCCATTTATTTGCATTTAGATGTTGCCAGGAATTCTAACCAGATGGACATGAAATGATTAATGAATTTCCTGTTTGTTTAATCTGCAGTGGTGCAATAACATAAGCCACTTGAAAAGGGACCTTAGACACATATAATAAAGAAGGAAGAAAATAGCAGTTGGTAAAAACCAATACAAACAGAGGAAAGAATCAGATTGCACACTTTAGAAGAAGAAAAACAGTTTGAAAAAGTTGAACAAATACATCTGAAATGTATCTGGAGTTTGCTTGAGAGCTGGTAAGATTTAACTGTCTAAGGAAATCAAAACTTCCTTTGCATGCCATCAATAGGTCTTTTCCTCCCCAGCAGCCCCTGCCAGGGGCATAGCTCTGAATGCCCTCAGCTGCTCTACCTGCATAGCTCACCCCCTTCTTTCAGTCTCTTCCTCTCCCTTGTGCTGACCCTGAAGTTCATCAGAACTGCCCATGAGACAATCCAACCTACTTGCACACAATCCAACCCACAGAAACAGAAACACTTCTGGCTGGATTAAGCAAATTGCTTGGGCTCCCAAAGAACTCCACAAACATCAAACTGGCCTAAGGTTCAAAGCAGAAAAGAGAGGGAGCAGTGAGGTCAAGGCCTCCTACGTCACCAGAAGTAGGCTGTTTGCTTAACTTCCACTATTCACCTTCAGCAAAGGTTGTACACAATGCTGCAGTGCTGGAAATCCAAGCAACATTGCAACGATCTGTAACTCACTACACAGTTGCTCACAGTGTACACCTGGGTGTGCATGGATGATACATCTGCAACTTCAATGCTTTTATCTCCAGTAGCAATCTGTTAAGTACTTCCTTTGGTCTCAGTTACCCCTGAGTTTATTACTAACACCTGGAGACTGATGTCTTTCAAAGGAAAGGAAACTTGGAGCATTGGGGGACATGTGCCTGGAGAGAGACAAGAGTCAAGATGTGGAGGTCACCTGCCTAAGAAGTTAATGTTAGAACAGAACTGACTTGCACCAAGGTGCAGTGTTTTAAGTTCTTCCCAGGGAAAAAGCTCATTTAAGAAGTTCCTGTTCTCTCCTGCAGTTGACCCACAGCAATGTTTTGCTGGGCTCTGCTACAAAAAGATTGAAACAATTCACGTTAAAATACTTAAAATCCTTTCTTCCCAAGTATTTTCAGATCTGTTTTATAGCAAGGCCACACAAACAGCTGCATTGATACAATTGTGGTATGGGTGGGGACAGACAGGAAATGCAAATTAACAGTGTGGGAGGGTAGGAACTTCCTAAACCAGCCCCCTGGAAGAGAACACACCTTGAACTTAAAACTCATTTACCAAGCAATGTTTCCAAAAGGTGGGCTTCACAGAGATGACACTGAAACTAAATGGCCAGGCTTACTGAATAGCTTATCTAGCTCAGGAAAGCTGCTTTCAAGAAGGAAGCCTGCTGCCCCCCCAGAATAAAGGAAATTTTTACTTCTTAAGAGGCTGTAGGAAGCGTCAAGCAGGACTCCTGACAGGTTACCTTTCTCTGCATGCTCTATTATCTGGCGAATGGCTTTTTTCAAGCTGTTAGCTCTTAACATGAGCTGCTCTCGGGGACGGAATATCTGGGGCCTTGCAGTGCATGCCGAGCCCACCGAGCGCTCGCTTGAAGAGTCACCAGCACTGCCCGACCCATCCCCATCCTCCGTCTCCTCTGCAATGGTGGGAGGAGGGTTGGGCAGAGAGGAAGACGCTTGAGATTCATCATTCAGTGTCTTCAGCAATGAGTCCAGCTTCTCCTTCAGGACAGAGCACTACATGAAGAAGAACAACATTTGAGTAAAACTAACAGTTGCTTGGGTAGCTCATTCTTCTAGTACTTACTCAACTGCTGCTATCCTAGTTCTATGGGAACAGAGCAGTTTTACATTTCAGAAGTAGAAACCCAAACATTTTTTCAAATTTTACCTTTCTGGCCATGACCTCTGACTCCTCTGAACTTTCTGTTGCCTTCTCATAGGCTTTCCCTACTCGAGCCACAAAATCCTTCACTGTCTCACAAAGCACCCTAGACAAAGGAGAAAAACAAATTCATGCAAGGATTGTCGCAGGATTTTCACAGTGCAACTTAGAGCAGTTGTCCTCTAAGTACTCACTTGGCTGAGGAGATCACCACTGAGTGTTGGTCAGAAGTTAAAATTTTGGACAAATGAGCAGCCACAGAATCTTCATAGCAGAGAATCTTCTGTACCTGTTGACAGTCAGAAAGAAGCCACTAGGGTGCTGCTTCCCAGCATTACAACATATGCCGTGAAATCCTGGCTCCTCGGGGAGTACCTATCACTCTACAGATTCTTTCTGCCCTGAGATTTTCACAGTTTCAGGGCTCTGTTACTCACTGAAGATCTGAATGTGATGAAGAAACTAATACTGAACCTACAAATCATCAGCAATGCAGTTCTTAGAGTCTCTGATCAACTACAAATATAAAAGCACTGGGTTTTTTTTGTGACTGCTTTGCAGCTTTCCACTACGTCAACAACTTGATGTCATGAAGCAAATAAAAGACAGTACTTTCCTTTCTGTCCCATTCCAAAGTATCTTCTCCTCATTATGGCTGTTGACTCTGGTAACCCAATCTCCATCCTTCTCCGTAATACTTCACTGACTTAAAGCCCCAAATCTTTGCAGCACTCACTACACCCATGGCTCAGGTCTGCTCCACTGGAGCTCAGCCACTGCCTCCTATCTTGTGTGCTCCAAGGCTGGTGCTCCAGTCCCCTGCCCTCTGCATCCTGCAAGGTACCTCTGAATCCTCACTGAAATCTTCAGTGACTGTGGAAATGGAGGCCTGGCGAGGTAATTTGGTTTCATACACCATGATGCTCCACCTGTTGAAAATCATACTTGTCACTACAATGCAGATGGTTTCCTCTGTTATCCAAATGTAACAGGTTAGAACCTCAAAGCAGAACAAACTTTGGGGAGCCATCACTGATATAAAGAAGCCACAGAGCGGCAATGGAAATACAGAGGGGCTGAACTGGGGAAGAAGGAAGGATAGTACTATGAACAAGCATTCTACAAGACAGGGAACATCCCTCTTCCCTCTCCACAAAAATTCCACGGGCATTACTTTTTTCAACGTAAGAGATGCCAAGATGCAACTATAAAGACATGAAACCATTTTAAATGTACAAAGATACACAGGAGGTATCAACACTAAGGGTAGACAACCACCTCTGCATTTGGCTTCCATTTCTAAGACAAGCTTGAGATAAATTGGTTCAGATTTACCAACAAGAAATTGCTTAAAAAAAGAGGTCATGACTTCAAGGCTGACAAATTCAATTCATGAGGACTCTGGGACAGAAGAGAGGACACTGGACATCAGATAATTTCACTTGTTACTGTTCTGCAGCAGCGACATGGAAAGCCAGACCGCTTTCTGTTGCTAGAGGGTGACAGTAGATTATCAATGACAAAATGTTATCTGGCATTAGTAAGAGGTCCAGAAGCTTGGCAGAGTCAGGACTGCCCTGTTCTCCTGAAAGGATATTTTCACACAACTTTTGAAGAGCAGATTATGTTAATGATGGTTACTCACCTGTCCAGCATTTTTGTACTGGCCCTCTCCAGCTTCTCTAGGATCTGTGGGAGCTGGGTATCATCATCACAAGCAGAACCCCAGCCTAAAACACGGGCAAGGTCATTCCCTGTTCCCAAAGGCAGCACTCCCAGCTGGCACTGCATTAGAGAAAAGGAAAACAAAAGTGATATTCAAATGGGAAAACACAAGCCGGGAGCAGCCATGAGTAACATGAAATTCCTTTACACACTAGTCACTGAGAAACAGCTGATCCCAGGGTGGGGACAAAGCAACTGGATGGGGAAAACAGCCAGAAAGCATACAAATAAGGAAAGATTTCCTCTGCTTTTGGTTGTGATTTGAGAGAGGAGCATTTAACAGCTACCATCTCAAGGAGCACCTTGAATTAATCCATGACTGGATCCATTTCTTGCATAAATCTAGTGCAAGAGTACTGCTACGGTAAGCTTTCAGCAGCTTCAGTCCTGGGGCAACTGACATCTGCATGACCAAGGAAAGTCCTCTTCAGCCCATGCTGTTGTTACTTCATTCCTTCATCCAAACAAGCTCTTGGGGCAGGTACCTGCTTGTGAAGGTTGAGGCTATCAATTTCAGAGAGAACCCAGCCAACACTTCCGTCCCCACCACAAACTAGAATCCGGAAAGTGTCAAATTTCTGGAATAAGCGTAAACTACAGAGAAAAGAAAAAAAAAAGCAAGGGGGAAAAACAATCAGCTGTTACAGAAAGAAATGATAATTCCTATCTAGGTAATAAACACAGCACCTTTGCTAAAAATAGGCTGTTATTTCGCAATGAATATGGGTAACTGCCAGATTACAAATGAATTAAGATGGTTATAATTAAGGGATTATAAACACAGCTAAGCAATTTACAATAGCTATTCACTACAGAAATATCTCCCAAGACATACTCATCTACTAAAGCAGGGCACTTTTGTCTGTAGAGAAGAGGAAACAAGCATGTGATAGCTGATTATCCATTGAATTAACTCCTTGCAGCCTTGCTGCATCCAGCCTAACACTAGTTATTTGTCACTGTTCTAAGTGCTCTGATGTCACAGCCTTTGCACTCATGGCCACATCAATTAAAAAGCTTCAAGAAGGGGATTTTCATGCAGCCAATCAGCCAGGAGACAACTGCAAGAAGATATAAAGCAACACAAGCTTTTGTCCTTCTGAGAAAGCGACACATATCACTGTTCTGGTGCCTTGTCTGTTCTGCAGGCTAGCAAACAGCTCACTAGTGTGAATTTCTCCATTCACCCTTTCCAGAATAATAAAAACAACCTCTCCTCTTTGAAACTGTGCTTCCTACTGAACATTTTGAGATCTACATGCTTTTATTTTGGGTTTGTATGTATGTTTTTTACTGTTTTTACCTAAACATGTTTTTTCATGCAGTACATGGAAATCCTTATTTTATCAAGCGTTGCTGACACACAAAAGATGACTACCAGAAATAACAACATCCTATGGTACAAGACTGACTATCATCAGCTGAAAATATTCAAATTATCAAGAAGCAGCCTTTACTCTGTACCATCACTCCCTTTTTTAGTGAATATAGAAGAGCAGCTGTTTTAGAAGTGTGCACCACAGCTCAAGAAGGTAATTGATTCCCTCCCTTCCTTTGCTGCTTAAAAGCAAAATTCCTCACGACAGTCAGTCCAACTAGGGAGGGGAACAAGAAAAGTAATCAATTTTACAAGTCTTTTGTAAATTATTTTTCAGTCAAACACATCCCCTGGACAGAATACTGCAATTTTAAATGCCAGTGTTTTGCAATATGCTATGGGGCAAAGAACCACAACAGTTCTCAGGAGAGCAGAACCCAGTGATCACTCATCCAGGGATGGACACTCTCAGATTTAGCCACCTTCATCTACAAATCTAGGCAATGACTTGGAGTCACAGTTAGGAAAAGATGACAGAAATTCACCTTGTGCTGGCTCTTACTATAAGGAGCATCAATTAATAACAAAAGTTACTCAAATCTGATGCAACAGAAAAACATTTGGAAGTGGGCCAAACTTTTTTTTTTTTTTTTAAGCGAAAGTTGCAGAAATAGACAAAAGAAATTTATTTCACAGCACTCACTTTTTTTTAATATCCACAGATTTTCTAGCATAATTTGGCAAAAAGTCTGAAATGTAACTTAGATCCTAGGACAGAACCAACTTTAACAAATGCACTCATAAGAGATATTTCCACAATATCACCACAAAGTCTTTGAGAGATGGAAGTTTCACAGACTTCTCAGGTAAGTTATTTCTCAATACATCTCATCTTGACACTATTAATTTGCTATCTATGACATCTGTCTGTTCACTTGACTTAAGTGAAGGTAACTCTTCTTAGCAGTACATCAGGATCTCTTACAAGACTATTTGCTGACAAGTTTTCTTATGGATTCAAGCTTTCCACGCTTTGTCTTCTTCCAGGGGAGTGTTTCTGGAATTTCTCCAAAATGCCTCAAGCTGTCGTGCTATTACTGATAAACAGATATAATAATCTTTTTGACAATGTTTTTGGTTTTAGCTAATCAATAACACTAAACATGGAGAGAGGAAAACCCCTAAAAACCTCATGTGTTCAGTTTTCTCGGAGGAATAGGTTCCCTGTTACATTTGAGGATGAGCTTAATCAAATAAAACCCTTGCACTTTTCAAGTATTTACAAGGAATTTCTGTTTCCATAGAAAATCTGCCTACCCAAGGTGAGGTCCTCCATTCATGAGGTCAAAGACCTGGGCTGGATTCAGTAGCTGCTTGAATCTTCGTAGAAATTTTACGCCTTGGTTGTCTCCACTTTTTGAGTTGACAAAGACCAACAAAGGGCTTGTGCAAGAAGGGGGACAAGTAGCTTTCCAGAAACCTGTTGGGGCAAAGGGAAGTGAGAGGGAGGGAAAGCCAAGAGATGTGAAGCTGCCCATGGGGATGAAAAGAGAGAAAACAACAGCTCACATCCCAGTCCAGCTATGAACAGCTAGTATTTTCCTTGTGCTTATGGCACTCACTGGGTGAATACCAAATGTGCACAGCCCTGAATCCAGCATGAACTACATCTCATGCTGCTAAATGTCACACTTATCTCCTAGCAGTATTCCAAAATTTTCAGCTTCCCCAACCTTCCCAAATTGCTTCTGCAATATAGTTATTGTCAATAAATAACCAGCTGCAGCTCAGCAAACATTGACATTACAGAGTGATAAGCTGAATGCAAAAGAAAAGCAATCAGTTCACTGCCATACTCAGCAATGGCTTCCAGTGGGGAGTTCTAGCACCAGCAAAAGCAGAATTTTCAGCTAGCAAAACCTGTCATTAGTAGTGCCAGCTGAAGTCACTGAGACTGAGAGGAAGAGAAAGAAGTGCTACTTACTAGCAGTACTTACCATCTGAATCAATGCTGTTAAGAGCAGTAGGAGGAATGACAGACACTTTGCAGAGCCCAAGAGGGCACTTCCTTGGCAACAACTCTTTACATGCTGTGTGTACCTGGAAACATCACCAAAAAAGAATAATTCAGACTCTTTTGGACACTGTGGTATAACTCCTAAAGCCACCTAAAGGAAGCTGTAAGAGGGAGAAAGGCAGAGGGGCTGAAATCACCAAAAAATGTCAATTGATAAATTTACTGATAAAGTTATTTCAAGATTGATTGAATCAGAGCCTTCTACTAATTTTGTTCTTTCCATTAGTATGTACTTTCCTGCCACTTGAATTTATGGGACCAGCACTTTGGCTGCTGAGAGAATCAGATAACAGATTCTGAGGCTTTAGGAGACTTCAGGCATTCTGTTTTCAAAATCCCAGCCTCAGCTGAGAGATCTGAAATAGCAACAAAAGAAAAAGCTGGGAACTCAAGAGAAAAAAAAGCAAAAAACAAAGCAGGAAGACATGAGAGATATAAGAGGTAAGAGAAGACGACATTAATGAACCTACACAAAAAAGGAAATACAAAGTAGAGCAGGGCTTTTCTGGCACATAAAGACTGCAAGATAGAGGGTTTGCTTGGCATTTGAGCCCTCCCATTCTAAAAACATTTTGTGATACTTATCTTACTAGTATTATAGACAACTAGAAACATAGCAAGATCTGCATCACTTCAGTGGTTAGGCAAGAGCAATCTATTGCAATGGAAAGGAAATTGCTATTGTTAAAATAGTTGAGTATTCTTTATAGTTTGTTGCACCTTTTCAACCTGTAGAAGTAACAAATAACTGTGGAGGTGCCTCTCCCCTGAAATCCTGGGGGGAGGGACCCTGAAGGTACGAGTCTGTCCCTGGCCCTGCTCCCATGTCATGTTCCTGATTGGGTGGTTTGGGGGTGCCTGGGGGCTCTAAGAGAGAGCAGGGTCCCAGGAGAGTCTGCTTGGGAACTCCAGCCATGCAGCTGGAGAAATAAAATCATCTCTGAACATCTACAAAATACCTCTTCATCTGTCCTTCCAAGTCCATCACTGTCTTATAAATTGTTGTAAGGATTCCCAACACTACAACAAATAACAGCTCCTTAAAATCCAACATAGGCCATGTCTGAAGCATTGATTCATGTCTACTGTAATTACATCCTTCTATGAAAGCTCACTTTCAAAATAAAATGAGTTTGGCTTGAAGCTGGATACTTTTCTCAGGCCTTGTTTTTATGTATCACAGCAACACTTCTGAGCACAAATTAAATTTCTATTTCTTGCCGAACAATAAAATCCTTCATGGCAAACACAGAGAGCTTTGTTAGAGACTTTATTCTAAGCATATGTCATTAAAAGAACATACCACAGAGCTGATCAAAACCTGTCCTTTTACTGAAATGATCACACTTATTCAACTCACCATGGCTTTGCACCACAGGCAGCGCCAGTCTTGCAAACGCAGGACACTGCCACAGGTTTTATCACACACTGTGCATTTGGCACTCACAGGCAGGTTTCCTTCCAGCCACTGATGCGGCATTGAGATCTGCAAAAGGTAGAGGGACAGAAGCTTAAAGGCACAGGAGGCACTGTGGCTCTGAGACACATAGAGAAGAAACTCTTTATATGCACTATTTGAGGACAGCAAGGGTTATTTCTAGAAAACACCTAAGGACCAACTCTGGCACTTTACATCATGCTCAAGCATAAAGAGTTCAGGTGACTCACCCCAGGCTGCCCAGAAAACACTGACTTGCATCAGACATTCCAATATGCGAAGGTGCTGTTCCAAACACTCATTTATTTTTCTTTTGCCAAAACTCAGATCAGGTTCCACATGCCTCCAATTATTTAATCTCAACTCCCCCAGTACATAGCAGTTTATTCCTACTAAGGAGTCATTGCTACCCTGGTTGGACTTTTCACACAGAATCTCATGATCGGACAGTAGAAATTTTTTCCATGTAAAGGCAGAATCTGCTATTTATGAAGTAAAAAAAAAGCTACAGAACACAAGGAAGTGCTTCCATATCAAGGTAAAGCTGGAAGAGTTCAGACTAACACCTACCCCATCTTCATCCTCAATGATATCCTTCCCAATAGAGGCCAGAGTTGTCCACTTGCAGTTGTTGGTTGCCCGTACAGCACAGCGCTTGTGGGCTTTAAACTTGCACACTAGGGAGGAAGAGAAGAATGTATTAAACCTGCCTCAGGAAGTCTAATGTGGCAGTGTGTATTTGGCTCCAGAAGAAAGCACGGGCACACTCTATCCTTTTTAGCACTGCCAAAACAATCAACTGTATGAGTTCTGATCTAGCTATTAATTCTTGCATTGTCACTTTTGCCGGTTGCTTGTATAAAGCTTAGTTATCACCTTGTTAAATTCAACACAACTGACACTCCTCCACCCTTTTACACAGAGTAGGTGTCACCTCATTCATGTTAGAAGCATGAGCTGTGCATGGCCAGGCATTTCTGCTAAGCCAAAGCTAAGAAAGAATAACCTCCTGGCACTCAAACACTTAACAAGGATGTTCTTACAAATACAATTATTCTCACGAACAGGAGTCTTCTTATGAATATTCTCTCAGATACCTCAAAAGTGTGTATCTGCTCATTGCAGACACATGCCTTTAATAAGAGATGGCAGTATTTGGGTATATGGGCAAAACCAAAAATAAAATAAGGCTGTTCCTCCCCAGGCAGGAGATGAGAGCACGCTTACCTTCACAGGACAACCCATGTGATGTGACCCCAGACAAGGCCTCCCGACACACGTTGCAGTACGTTGGCCGGGCATGGGAGCAGGCATACCAGTTATGCATCCCTGAGAAATGGTCCATGCTGTACTGGGTAGACTGATGATATAAATGTATTATAGCAAGGTCTAAAGTAGAGCAACAAGACTTTTTTTTCTCTGAAGACTTGCATGAAGCAGTCAGAAAATGCAGAAACAGAACACTTTTTTACTAGGAAAGAGTAGGCTACATGCAGTTTATTCACATTAGCTGCAACTCAAGAAGGCCTCTAAGGCAAAAGAGACTAACTGAGGAAGCCATAGCTTCATTACAGCTCCCATATCACCTCTCATCCTTGTCTTACTATACATGTGTGTAGGGAAATGAACTGGAGAAATTATCTGCTGGAGAATTTATCCCCATTTTTTTTTGCTGGATTAAATTTTTTGCAAGATCAATTCCCCTAGCTCATTGTGTAGCAGAAAAATACTTGTGCTAGCAGGTGGGAGGCAAGCATCAGAGTGGGGAAAACATATGACAGCTTCTTGTGGTGGCTGTGCTGGTCTCACTCAGCCCTGGGAAGCAGGCAGATGCACTGAAGCTGGCAGAATACCAAGCAGGCAAGATGTGAATTAGGACAGGAAGCATAACTGAAGAATGAAAAGATGGTGGGAGGGGAACTTTGTTTCATAACCTACCCATACTCTGAAAAGTTCTCTACAAATTTTCAAAGGAGCATATACAAAGCCAAACATTCTTTGGAGAATCACTTCAGTGAGTTGGGATCAATTTTACAGAAAGTCCTAACACAATTACCCATTACAGTCAATAAAATGACTTCTATTAACTTCACTGGAAGTGACTCTCAAAACAAGCTGTGATTTAGCAGATGAAGCACAGAGTGCAAAGGTACACATTTTCCTATTACCTCAAAATGTTCACGGTTTTGTACAGTCTTCAGTGCTGCAATCCAATCTTCCATCTCTTTTCTGTTATCAGCACAAAGGATGAGCTTCCGACATGGAGTGATTATCTGAAGAGAGTGAAAATGAGGAGTGGCCATGACAGCGAAAGACAGCAAGAGAACACCTTACCACTAGTGCAGTCTGTTGAAGCTCTTTTCAGAGCTGCACAACAAAAGTTATTTGCACCTTTGAACCATGTTTCTCTTCCACCACAGCACACCTTAATTTCTTCCTAAATGTACAGAGCCAGCAAGATTTTAGCTGTCATTCCCAATACTGAACTGAGTAAAAAAATCTCTCATAGCTAAATAACAGCACAACACAAATCAAGCAGAGAGCAGCAGGAGTAATTACATGCAGATCTTGCGTAAGTCTTTTTAAAGGACTTACTGTACTTTTAAAACTGCTAAGAACATTAAGACATTTTGTTAATAGCATAATATACCAGTTTCTAGCAATTAATTAATCAGATAACAAAATCTGATATACACTATGATACTAAAAATTTGTTTATTCTCCCTTATGGGGAGGGGAGAAATAAAACAATATAAGCAATTTAGAAGAGAAATCAAATAATCTAGAAGAGAAATCACTGTATTTTGAACCCTCATGTTTCCTGAGGGCTTGTTCTACATACCTAAAGATATTCCAACAAATGTTCCCCTATCAGGCTGAGGCTGTGGTGAGTTTGCCTCCCTCTAACAATCCTCTCCTCAGTGTGTTTGTACCCTGGGCTAATTCCCATGCATTAGTCGCCCTATGTAAAATAAACAGTGTTTTAACAAACCAGCAGAAGACATGCAGGGTGGCCAAAGTATCCCTCTACCCAGAGAGGCACCAGGTCCCTGTGTCCTCTAGCACCAACTCCCTCTCCTTCAGTCAGCTGGTGGCAGCAGAGAGAAATAAAAGCTCTCTGCTGTTCCCTGGGCTGCTCATTCATCTGGAGTCGACTTGACTATGTATCAACCTTTATTCTTCCTAAGACAAAAGTCTTTCTTCCCCACAGTGTAGTGATCTCACTGTCTCTTTGTGTACACCTCTGTATTGAATTCCAAAAAGCTGACTCAAATTAGACCAATACTGAAGTGTTTGCAAGACTTGGATTTAAGAAAAGCTGCATTAAGGTTGAGCACTGTTAACAAGAATCAAAAGGCTCCCTTTTATGTCAACTCAAAAAATTTCCAGCTATCCGGACTCTCCTGCAACCCTCTACATATTGTACATGGAAGAATTTGTCTACATCATCTGCTTTTCAAGCAAATTGTACCAAACATCTGAAAGAATGGATTAAAATAAACTAGGATTGTATCGATCTCATGAGGCCAAACCATTCAGCCAAAGTTTTGTTAATGAACATTAAAACACCCCCACACATCACAAACAACCCGTTTTCCCATCTGTTTCTCACTTCTCTCATTATCATTCATAAAACAGATTAAAAATAAAAGCCTGTGAAATATAACACCAAACTTTTAGGCGATGTTGAAGTGCCTCAGAGCATCTGCCAAGAAATGTGGGTGTAATGTCAACAAAAAAGATACATCTGGAAAGTGCTGCTTTATTTTAAGCTCTTCAATTTTTAGACTGTATTTCTTTTCATTGACAGACTGCAGATTCATGTGCAATAACACTACCTTACCCAGAGGCATAACCAATACCTAGAAACGGGTGCTACAGACACATTAAGTAGGCAATGAAAGAAGCTAAATCTCTTTTTAAAGAAAGGACTGGCCATTCATATTAAAACCACAGTTTTAGCATTTGGAGCATTCTATCTTGGACAAAATTACCTGATCTGTACCAACTGTAAGCACACAGAAGTAAACATTTAAACTATTCTAAAAATAAAACTTTGAAGAACTCCTTCTTTCTTCCCTCACTTTCCTTTCAACATTTCCAGCTTTGAAAAAATTTATTTCCAAAGAAAGTAATCACAGGAATGCTTCTTCTTCCTTGTGAAAGCAGGAAAGTATTTAGTTAAATATATTTCCATCAAAAACTCTGCTATGTAAGAACAGCTACCCTAGAGAAACTTCTTCTGGAGTGTGAAACACGGATGCAAAAATCAGTGTGAAGTTAGAGAAGAACAAGGGGCATGTCTGAACCTGCTAAGAGGGAGCACCTTTTTCCCTGGAAGTAAAACCAAAGCTAACTAATTTGTTCAGACACCACTGGGCCTCACTTCTTCCTGGTAATAACGCCAAGAACATCTATAGTTGCATATGTACAACAGTAGCATATATAAAGTCCAAACATTGCAGGATGAAGCATCCAAGGACCTTTCATGGCTGTAAAACCAGCCAAATTCTGTAAGGAACCACCAGTTCATTTGAGTCACTGGCATGCTCTGGGGCACTGGGGAAGAATAGCTTCAGAACACTCCTACTCAGTGCTGTCCCTTCTCCTATTTTTCTGCCTTTTTACGGGGAGGGAAGGAAAATGCAAACTACAGCATGGTTTTTAATCACACTGGAAGACAAGAAATTTAAAATATTGACATAAAATACAGAAATGCAGACACTCCTTCAATAAGAATTAATTTCTGAGGCTATTGACTTCCTGGATCAATGGATGGATCATTCAATATAGAAAACAACTAATTCCTTCTTCATTCACCTACTGCATCATCTTAAAAATACCCACATTCAGTGTTAGAAAACCCTCTGTTCAAAGAACCAAGTCAAAGTTTATAAGACAAGAGAATAAATAAAGAGATTAAAAGATTTTCATACATAAATCATTCAGAAAAAGTCACAGATTTAAAATAAAGGGTCTATTGTGTAACTACAAAATTGTAAATAAAAATATAACTGTGCAGGATAAATATATGAAGAGCATTCCCCATTAGTCAGTTCAAAAGCAACATTTACACTGGGATCTATTGATATTACCAGAGATGGGAAATACAGTAACAATTCTCTTTTAAAAACTTGCTCCTAAGGAGAACAAACTGGGACAATTCAGTCTTCACTATGAAAGATAGATAAGATTTTAATGCAACTAGTGTAGCAATTATTTGGGGAAATGAAGAAACTGTACAAACCTGTTTTCCTGATTAATATGCAGCAGTATTACAGTTAAGCACCTTAACGAGGATAATCAGGAATCCAGGAACATCTTAATGGAGCCCTTTCCTTTGCAAAGCAGTTCAGCAGCTCTGCCGTTCACATAGCCCACACCCACCTGGGGACCATCAGCCCCTCGTGCCTCCCCTGCAGCACGGCAGCCGCCCACTCCTTCCTGCATAGGCTGGTGGGCAGCACGAGTGCTACGGCACTGGGCTGAGCAAAAGAAACGCTCACTCGCACTCCTCCTACCACTGCTCCCTCCCCTCCTTGAACCAGTTATTTCAGCTCCAGACATCCACCTGCTGAAGGATACTGACAGAGGGGCAAAGCTGTTACATACATTGCGTTGTCTGCGCAAGAGGGATGATCAATCTAACATCTTGCATCAGAAAAAATAAAATCGTTCTTGTCATCTTAAAAGAAGCCACAGTAATCTTCCCTCTGGAAAGTTGTCCTTTCCCAGCCAGGAGTCCAGGGAGTACACTCTCAGCTACAGCTGCAATGAGCCAATGCTCTGGAAACACAGGGCTTGGTTATCCCTGTTGGTGAACATGGCCACAAACGAGCATGGTCCAGCTATTTTTTTATGTTCCGGCTACAGCTTTTGACTAACATCCTGGAACAGTATATTCCACAGGATGACGACGCACTAGGCGAAGTAGCATTTCCTTTTATTTGTTCTAAATTTACAGAGCAGTAATGTCATCAGTGACCTCTTGTTCTCATAAACTGAGAGCACAAAAACAATGATCTGATTGCTTCTGAGTTAGGATGAGGGCTACCTCAACAGGAGTTAAAAAAAGCCAACCCAATAAAAGTCTTCAGATTTATTTTTAATCTCACAGATTTTTGGCCTGTTTAGGGATTGGCAGAACTCTGAGCATTCATGCCCCGAAATAGCTCAGAATTTTATTAATTAGAATTAAAGAATTAGAAGTGCTTGTTCTGCCTAAAAAGTGAATTTTAAAAACTTTTTTGATCCTAAATGCTACTGAACTTCTGGGTGTGGTTCTTTAGATTTCATTCAGTAGAAGAAACTAGGTGCCCAGAGCTCACCACATTGTGACATGACTGATGGCTAATCCTGACTAGAAAAAGAGCTCTGCAGCCACTGGGGGGGGGGGGGGAAGGGGAGGGGAAAGGCTGCCAATCCCTCTAATCACTCCTGGAGAGTCATAAGGATACATGGGAACGGCAGGAAGGGTTAAAGATATTTCAGACCATGACATAAATTAATTACGAACTTCTCATTGCATATGAAACCCCTGAAATACATTTTGCAGAAATGGGGGTGACAGTCAGGTCCCCAGCAAGTAGTTATGCGCCCTCCATGACTCATCTCAAGTCTATTAGAGAAATTCTCAATTTTCAAGCTTGCCCACTCTAAATCTAAAAGAACTTAAATCTGAAAATAACCATACCTTCATTGGCTGTCTTTTGCAAACACACTCTTGACACTGAAAATTTAGCTTTATCTCCTCTGTCTCTCTCACATGGCCCATTCCTTCTTACCAGCTGTTAACCCCCACCTCTCATGCTGACCCACACTCCTCTGTCCAAAACTAACACCAGTTTACCAACACTTCAAATCCAGCCAGCTAACAAACAACAGAGCCAACCAAATTCCACATTTCATGTTCTAAGAATGGACTAATGTCCCTGAATGTTCTTTTCTGATGAACAGCTGTGAATAATCAGATAAGAAAGACAGTCCAAAAAAGACTCCTACATTAGACCAAATTTTAAACAGAAATCTGCTATACTTCACCCTTTGCTGTACTGAGCAATCTTCTCCTACCCAACAGTCAGAGCAAAACTTCATTCTCTGGTGTTGCTACCACCCAAGACAACTTTATCATCTCTGCTCACATGGGGCATTTTCTGGCTGCCCAGAAACTTCTCAGCAATAAAGTGACAATCTAGCCAAGCATGCCCTGGGACTGTTTATTATCACAGTACATCTGGTGAGCTCAGTGACCACAAAAGATGGAAAAGCAAGTTAAGATCACCCTGGCCCAACCACAGAGCTGACAGAAGAAATGCTGCAGGGGGACACAGGGTGGGGGGGACATTGAACTTTACAAAATACAATTTTCCTGATGTGTACATTTCTCAGAATGGCCAAAGTGGGGGTATGAGAACACCTGCTCATTCTGACTGCTTCCTTTTACTCATATCCTGTTGAAATATAGTCTTACAGTCAAACGTACTAGCCATAAATCTCCCTAAGAGAAACAGTTGATGACTTGAGTAAAGAGACAACAGGAATTTCTGGAGCTCTAGAGACCTAGAAACTAGAAAAAATAACAAAAAGCTGCAAAAACTTCAGCTGGATCACATGGCAAAGATAGGGAAACCATCTATCGCCTGTAGCTAACTGCTACGTCTGCTCTGTATGGTGGAGAATGCTCTTGGCATCCTGACAGCCCAAGACTCAGGAAGGAAAATTGGGTGAGATTGTAATGAGGACCCAGCCATTTTTCCACTTCAGCTCCTGTTTCAATGACAGCAGTAGTGAAATGAACCCTGGAATTTAGTAAAACACCTCACCTGCATTCATCAGCAAGGTTCACAAAGCAGCAAATCCACTGTGTTTCAAACATAATTATTGAACTCAGGACAAAATGGATTAAGTGTGGATTAGCAAGTGCTACTCCCTCAGTAAATACAGCAAAAAAAAGACTGTGAAAAAGGAAGAAGAAAACACAACTTTGAGATTCAAACCAGTACTTAACACTTAGAATCTTTAATGTTTGTCTCACTGATGTCTACTTCTGAAACAATCTGGAGCTCAGCATCAGGCCAGCAAAAGCCTTAGGCAGCAAGTCAGTATGACTTTAGTAGGTCTCTGCAGTTTGGAACAGAGCAATAATATGAGTATCAAAGACTCATGTGGGCCGAAGCCTTGCCTTCCTCCATAGACTACAGCCCTATTCAATTTTACAATTCAGCTTTCACCCAGTTTTGTCAACAAATTCCATTAACTCACTGCAGAGGTCAGTTAGAGCTCTCTAGAACCACACCAATTATCTTCCCCCAAAACCTGGATGATACGGGAAAGAAAAAGCAGCTTTTTATATAACTCTGGAGAAATGCACCAGTTTTGTATGTTTTTTTATAGTGCAAGATCTTAATTTCCTGCTAAAGTGACCCATCTTCCACCTATGGAAACAGTCATTTCCACCAAATAAAACAAGTCATTAATGTTCTTATAGTTGCGCCAAATTCCTTTCCTTTTTCTTTTGTTTTTTTTTTTTTTTAATAGCAATAACAAGATTTTCCTCAAAGCTCTAAGTGCCCAAATCTCTGTTCACAATACACCGGGTATTTTATCCCCACCTTCCATGTGGCTGTTTTACCTTCATTTCCAATCTATAAAATCCAGGACAGCTCATTTCCATAGGAAAGCAGATCTAGCACATGTTGTGGTCTCTTTAGGTCATTTTTACATTATTAGGTCCACCCACCTTGCAATCTGTCCCTCCTGAGCCAGGGCATCAGTGCATTTTCTCTGTGCACTGGCACCAGCAGTTACGGCACTCTGCTGTGCTACAGGTCAAGTTCAAGTCGTGCTGACCCTCCATCTGGGATTTCTCCCAGTCCCTATCCTCCCCCATGCGACAGCGGGAAACTAGACCAGACAGAGTGTTCCCTGGGAAAATTATCATCTCTTATACCAGGGTCACATTCCTACAAGCTTCTGGAAACTGTCCTAAACAAGGCACATTCCTGTTCCTGGCAATTGGTGAGAGGAGCACAGACAAGAAGAGGATTTTAAGACTTTAGCAACAACTTAACAAATGACAAAACCTAGAGGTGTGCAAGGTCACTGCCGCTGTTAGCAGGTAAGAAAAGCAAACTATCCTGGTAGTTCAGGTCTGTTAATCCCTAGAAATCTCCATGGATGGAGCAGTACCCAGTGGGAATAGATAGGGTGGCTGTACCAAGTGCCAGAGCATCTTAGCACAGCTCCATTACCCACACACCCTCCCCACTTCATGCAGCAGATGTACATGCATCCCTCTACCTGTTTTCCAAAGGACACAGTCCTGCCAGGAAGACTTCCTAAACAGAACCACTCTGTTCAGAAAGGGCAGCCCATTCAGGAAGGCAAAGGATATTTCAGAGAAAGCTTTATACTCACTCAAACAGAAGCAAACCCATGGAGAACAGAGGGGCAGGACAGTTTCCCAGTGGTAGAGCTGCTGTCTCAGTGGGCTCACACAGGGCAAGGCTGGCACCTAATAAATCACAGCACTGGGCAATAAAAGATTTGTCCATGGTAGGAAAATAACCTATTACTGAGAGTTTATTGTTAGCAGCAGCTTCTCACAGCCCTCTAACTTCAGCGGTGTTCAACAGAGGCTGTTAGCTAGCACAAAAGGAAATTAATAGCTTTCAACAGCTTGATGAACCCAGAAGCTTTCCACACTGGGTCACCAGGCAAAGACAAGTCCTCTTTCACGCACCATCACAAGCACCAGAAACAGGGAAGCAGCATTTCTGCATGTAATACTAGTAAGCCCCTCCCTGCATAAAAAGGAGCCTTTTCCTTCTAGAGCAGCTTCCATGTAAAGTTGAATATACTCTCAAATGACCACATATTGTTCTGTCTTTGTGCCCCCACCTGGAAGAGGAGAAGACAAAGAGATTATCAAACAAAAGCTTCCACTGTTCAGGCATAATGGCAGACACGAATTTCGAAGCTGTAAAATTCCCTCTAGGAAAACAAAAGCTCTTCACAAACACCTTCACTTTTCAGCTCCCTGTCCATCCTGTCGCACAGTAAAAACAGATAAAGCTCAGTCTGACTTCTTCTTACAGTAGTTTCATCTCTCTCAATATCTCTCACATATTTTCGGGTCCCTCTGTAACGCACAGTAGCAATTGCCAGATCTCTCCACCCTCAGCAACTTCTTCCAGACTCTAACTCTGCTTCCATGTTTATCTCTCTTTGATAGTTTTTCTCCAGATTTTTCCTTCTTTTGTGAAAGCAGACTAATGACTACCTCCCACAGAAGGCTGGATTAAGAGTCCCAAAAATCCTTGACATGAAAGGATATTAAATTACTCTTTTCACTGACTAACAGTGACTCAGAATGGTCTGTTTACCAAAAGGCCTTTTCTCAAGGAGAAAAAAACTGCACTGAAGTCTGGATTACAAACTACAAAAATAGCAAAGTATTTTGAAACTGCAGTGGTTCTGACAGGAAGTGGGGACTGAGCTGCACTTAATGAAGGGAGGCGGAAAACCAGCAGAGTGATTCTAACACAGCAATACACGGCTCTACTCATATTCTCACTTGCTTATAGAGGAAATTCTGACAGCTGCCAATATAAACAGAGTACAAGCATTTGCAAAGAGTGCACAATTCCTGAATATGTACACACATGGGTGTGGCAAAGACAACAACCCCCAGCAAAATCTGAATTTCCAACATGTGCTCCAATTCTGCCCAATTTAGAAGAGACAGTTTAAAAACAAGGAAGAAAGAATCATCCTGTTCAGAAGTCCCTCTTTTCTAATCTTTCCTTTTTCCAAACATTAACAGGGCAACCCATGATTGTGTGAGAATTCAGGACACCTGGGACTGCCCTGTGTCACTATGTCCCTGGATCAGTCAGTCTTTTTGCCCAGCTGATGCCTCCTCTCTGTGTCCCTTTACTCCTGTTGTTGAGGAAGCAGGGGAGAAAAATCCTCTCCCTTGCTAGGAAGCCCAGTGACTCCCTAGAGCCTTTGTTCAATTCCATTTTTTTTCCAGAGGGTTGAGGCCACACAGGGCAGTTTTGGGAATCTGTGCAAGTGTTAAACCACACAGATTCTCCTAATCTCTATCAGCTGAAGCTTGAAGTCCAACTATGACTTCCTGCAAACAGCTTGCAACAAAAGTTCTTATATTCTTTCTCCTCATAAAAATAAGTCACATGCTCTTTCTCGAAGCCTGTATTTCAAACAAGCACAAACAACCTCTGATCTGGGTTCCTCTTGTTCCAACAAGCACACAGCTCCTGTGCAAGGCATGAGCAGCAAACTTTCTGCAGCTTCAGTAGCTCTATTTTCTTTCAAAACCAAACTCCTCAGAGAAGACATCACTGCCTTCTCTGCTGAAAAGGATATATTTTAATTTAAGAGCACCCACGCAAATAATTCAATTTGACGCAAAATCATGAAGAGGCAAAGGCACTTTCACTTTATTGTGAATGAACCTGCAAACATCAACAACATACTCTCCCCATTAGGAAGGACTGTCAGTACTTTGATATTTATCCAAGTTCAAGCACTTTGCCCTCTGTTCACAGGAAAAGTTACTTACCCCAAAATGAAAATTCATGCCATTTCCCCACACTGTCAAATAAGCCCTGGGACAATACAGCAAAAATACACTCTGGAGGAGATCAGTAACATAAAACTCCACAATACAGAAAACTGGCAACTTTGCTGCTGAATAAAGTCAGTACTAAGTAACAAGGTTATAATAAGAAAAAATTGTAGCACACCTCAGGTTTCCATACAGCTGGAGAATGACATCCATACGCCTTCTCAGAGATGATTGCTCTCTCTCATTCAGGGCCACCAGCAACTCCCTGTTCCTCAGCCTACCACAACCACTGTCACCTCCTGTCATGCAAGTGCTCTGGAAGAGAGGTATTACTCTAACCTCAATACTTCCTCTCTCCTGGGACATTGGTCAGGGTGAATCATCAGTTAATAATCAGTGTTTCTTAACTGGGTGCAGCATTTCCAACAGCACCACTGGTACATTTCCCCTTAGTCCTGTTCTAGAGAACACATCTACATAAATCCACTCAGGAGAGAACACCTGAACAGTAAGAGCTCATAGCAAATGTATTCCAAAGAACCTGAACCCCTGATATCTGTTACGCTGGCAGAGGTGCCATGTTTCCCAGTGCTCAATACAGAAAACTCACACTCCTGACCTTACCTTTCACTTTCAATCTTCCTCTAAACTAGTGTCCAGAGCAGTCTACTCCCTCAGAAAAAAAACTAAACGGATTGCTTGACATGCAATTAACAGGATTAGTCTCGTCTGTGGTCAGTCCCTCTGAGCTATGTTCCACTTGCAACAAGCTGCCTGCTTAAGGAGGAGCTGGGATAAGTTTTACTCTGACAGCAATGAAGTGGAGAGGCAGGCGCTGACTGTAATAATATGCTGTTTCCTGTCTGCAGCTGAGCTGAGAGGTACTTCCCAACAAAAAAGGGTTTACAGGAGCTCAGGAACTCAAGCTCCCCCTCTTCCAGTGAAGAGCCTTTAACTATGGTGGAAGGGTCACTAACATGGCTCCTAGCACTCAAAACTGTGCTCTGAACCACCTTCCATTTCACCAAAGCATTAGAAAGAAGAAACCAAACTACACAAAATTCCCTCTCCACATAGAGGAGATTTCTCCTGTGGGATCTCAAAGCTCTGAATCAGATAGGGTAAGAAGTAAATGTTGTAATTCACGTTATGTGAATCAGGGTGAAAGTCCACAACACCATTTGGAAGCAATAACTGGAAAACATTTACCAAACCACCACGTGAGAATCATATTGGAACACAAAATGTGTACCTGGAAAGATATGATATCCTTTCCAGGCCCTCTCCTGACAATGACAGGAGTTTTTGACTAGTGTTAAAGAATACATACTTTATACAAATCCTCCACGAAGCAGAAATGAGTCAATGAATTGATAAGGACTCACTTCTCTAACTGTACTAACCACACTGAAGGCAGCAGGCTTAACTCAGTTGACACCTTCTAGAAGAGAGCAGATCTTCACCCCACACACCAGTCTGAGGAGGAAGAATTTGTTCACCACACAAACATTTACAAAACTGGGCCAAAGGAGATGACCCAGTCTTTTCAAAGACTTTTGAGAGGACAGCTGTCAATGTGTTGACTTGAGCAACAGGCAAGAGAGTGATTGGCGCCCCCCCAAACCTTGCAGGTGTCGCAGGGGAGAACAGGCATGATAGGTGGCTCAGGTCCATCACACAGGTAAAGCAGATCATTTTGAGACAGAGACCGATAAAACCTAGGCTTCACAGCATCATCTTGAGAAAACACTATTCCAGGTTAAAGTATGGAACTCATCCTCATTGCAGATTTTGTTTTAATACTCCTAACACAACTTCAGGCTAGTCCATCATATGGGCACCTTAACAAATCACATTACCTCAAAACTGCACTGTCCAAGAAAAACTGTTCATGGAAAGACCTGAAGTCTCACTGGGAAGACCAAATGTACCCAGTGTAACCCCAGATGATCTGCTTTTTAGAAATCACAAGAGGTTTTGAGGGTATGGCTGACAAAGCGCTGCTCAGAAATTAGGGCAGGCTCTGACCTCACCCATCCAATGCTGCTGTGATCTCTATTTTGTTAGGAGTACAAATATAGCACAAACTGATGGCAAGAATCCAGGCTAAAAGTTGACTGCTCTCTTTGAAATAAAGGGTCCTGAACTACCAGGACAACATAGTTATCATTGCATTTGTGCCACAGCAGATCTTCTCTAAGGCCCTGCGCAAGACAGCGACTCTAGGAAAAGTGACTGATGAGAGACCTGTGCACCAGGTAACAAGGGATCATACGTGGGAAGCACCTGTCACAGCCCAGACATCCAAGAATGTATCTTGCAGACAGATGACTCTCAAGGACAGAGATGGCAGAGATGTGACAGAACCAGCAAATACCACACCTAGAGGCCTAATGGGAGAAAAGAGCTCTGGCATAGGCTTCTCAGAGGATTCCTGTTAAATACCTCTGCAGCCACACTGCTGGACCTAAAGGAACAATAGCTAAATATAAAGCTCTTCGTTACACATCAGGGAATGGAGCTGTACAACATCTTAAGCTCAAAAATGCCCCAGGTCACATGTTCCCAGCCCATTCTGTAGTCATCCATCCATTTATTCTGGGTAGAAGTCCTGAAAACTGTCCCCATTGCAAACACTGAGGAAATCTATGCAAGATCAACCAAGTAAACCATGGTGGAATCTGTTATTACACACTTTTTTCTTAGAGGAAGAGGTCTGTGTCTTAAAACTCATTTTTCTCGCTCTCCTTTCTGCTGAGAGCAAACAAATGACCCGTCAGACATCTCCTATGTAAAACATTTACTGGCAGTTATTTTTTAACCTTACTCCTCTATCCATGCAGCACAACCTTTTCTGGCTTTGTGCTCTGGTTTTCTCCTGTCATGATACTGCCTCCCCATGCTCCTCAATGCACTTTCAACAGTTTCTCTTCTCACTGGTCAGCCCTTACTACCTGTTTGTTTTGGATACACATTGTTCCTCCAAGTGGTTTATCTGATGTTTTTGTTGCTTGTCTTTATGTCAGGACCTTAAGGGTGTCATTCACGCAACCTGACCTACAGAATCTATACATTAGGCAATACGGATGCCTGGAGAGAGGCTGGGTTTTCTCATTAAGAAACCACTCTTTTATAAATCCACAAGTAGCAGTCTCCATTGAAAAAAAATAGAAAACCAAAAAGAAAACCAGAACATCTAAGACTCTGCTTACAACACCACATACTACATACTTTCAGTTTGGGAGAAAAACTCAATCGTATGACCCACTGATTTGCAACAGGGAAAAAATGCATCAAAAGAACTCTGAATTTTAGAAAGGAAGATACAGAGGGGAAGCACAGTGCTCTCAAAGAAAACCAGCAGAAAACTGCATGACTGCAAAGAATCCAAAGCACTGACAACAATGACGTAACAGAGCAAAGAGCAGCAAGACTAGGCCACCTTCTGATTTCCTCTGTGTTTTTAGAGCTCAAGATAAACGAGTCAAGCACCTCCACAAGCCATGAGAGGAAAAAGCAGATAGAAATTAAGAGGAAACATGTTTTTCTTGAAGTTTACCTAAGCCTCATGATACACTGCTCAGCTGGAGACAGTGCAAACTGTTCCTGCTTGAATTTCAAGGTAACCCTTCACCTTTTGCCAGGGAAGGCAGGGACTGGCAGAGCCTGATACCAGAGTCTTGGAAATAACTCTTCACTCTTGGACTCGGATAGGGCACTCTGAGAGAGAAAATACACTGCTTCTTTCTGTCCCTAAGGCAGTCTTCCTGATGGATATTAGATCTCTCCCAACTACAACAGTAAGCAGCACAGTAACAGTACACTGACTTGAAAAATCAGTCTTTATTTATATGAGAAAACTGAAGCAAAATCCAGGATAAAATGCTTTATTAACAGGTAAATAACATCGCATTTTTAAAAACATATCCCCTACTCAAATCACTGCATAAACCTTCTCTTCGTACTCTTACACTGACACCTGATATCAATATTCACTTACCAAACTCAGATACGCCTCCTACTTGTCCAAGTATGGATGTAGAAAGTGTTTTCAGGCTTCGGGAAGGTGTTGGGATTTTATCTGGACACAGACACTGCAAAGCCAAAAGCTACACCTACACAACAGAAACATCCTTTGACAGATGTTTAAAGCAGCAGGTCACTCATGCTGCAGCACAAGGCACACTGCTCTGTATTGGTCACTGTGGAGATGCCTCTCCCCTGAAGTCCCAGGGAGAGGGACCCTGCAGTGCATGGGTCTGTCCCTGTCCCTCTCCCCATGTCATGTGTGCCCCATACCAGTTCCTGATTGGGTAGTTTTATTGCCCGTGCCTGGGGAAGAGAGCAGGGTCCCATGACTGGAGGGCTGCCTGGGAACTCCAGCCATGTGGCTGGAGGATAAATCATCTCTGAATATCTAAAAAAAATCACTTCATCTTTCCTTCCAAGTTCATTGCTGTCTTATACTTGTAAGGATTACCAATTACAACAAATGGTGGAGAAATGCTGGCAAACAATCCCTGGAGAAGGTTATTCGGTGATTCGTGAGTAAACTCTGGATATCTCTTCTTGCTTTTGTTTTGCTGTCCCATCTCTGAACGATGGAGGACTCATGGAAAGACTCATGGCCGTCTGAACCACAAAGAGACATTTACCTTAAACTTAGGCTCTTGAACAGTGATATGTAGATTTTAGCTTAATTCAAGCTCAGAAAGAACTAAGAAACTTCCTGGCATGGCTGTTTAAAAACTTCTTCTATGCTTCTTGGGATTTGATTCTTACCAAGGACTTTTGGGAGAATGTTTGGACACAGTTAATTTCTGAATCAAAAAATATGCCGATGCAAGACTATTTTCGTGAATATTACCTGATTAGAGAGACTGTTGAGCAATAACGGCTGTGTTCTGCTGCAGTTTCAGCAGCGGACACGTGGTCGAGCAGCGCCTCCGCCACCCCAGAGACTGCACGGCCCCGGCCGCGGGTGCCCAGTGCACTGCGAGTGGCAGCGAGGGAGCTCCTGTGCGTGGAAGAGCCAGTGAGGCCACACATGGCAGGAGCAAAGCCAGGCACAGCGGGAGCAAAGCCAGGCACGGTGGGAGCAAAGCCAGGCACGGCGGGAGCAAAGCCAGGCACCGCGGGAGTGGGGCCAGCAGAGAGAGTGGCGGCGGCAGGAGTGGAGCCAGGAGCCGTGCGGCAGCGCAGGCCCGGCAGTGTTTGCCCTGAGACACACGAGCGGCACGGTGGCGCTGGCGAGGGTAAGCCACGTGGGGCTGCTGGCACAGCCCGGTTAATGGGACGGTGCAGCGCGAGGCCGCGCTGAGCCTGGGCAGCCACATGGGAGCCCAGCAGAGGCGGCGGCGTGCAGTCTTGTGGCCAGAGGCAGCAGAGGAGGAGCTGGCAGAGCAAAGTGGCGTGGCGCAGCCCAGCCCACACAGCCCTGGGAAGCCAGAACCATGCGGTGGGAGTGCTCAGGTCCCGGCTGCAGCAGCTCCAGCACGAGAGTGAGGAAAACCGAAAGTGAAAGAAAAAAAAAAGGAACGTGGAAAAATGAAAAAGCTATCGCAGCTAAGGTTTTTGGAACTGTAAAATGGTATAATGTAAAGAAAAATTACGGTTTCTTGTTGAAAAACGATAGTGGAGAAAGTATTTTTGTCCATAAATCTGCTATTGTGAAAAATAACCCCAAAAGTGATGTTCCAAGCTTAGAAGAAGGAGAAAGAGTAGAATTTAAAATTGTACAAGGAAGAAAGGGTCCACAGGCAGCATGTGTTACAGGCCCTGGGGGTGTTCCTGTGAAAGGTAGTAGATATGCTAGACAATATCCCCATAATCCCTATCCTTTCCCCTATCCCACCTTCCCCTTTTATCCTTTGCCCCTTTATCCCCCATATATGGCCAGCCCTAATTTCCCATTCTGGTTCCCCTCACAAGACCAGGCTTTTCCATTTGCCATGAACCCCTTTGCAATGCTGATGGGGGGGATGAAAAGGAGGGAGGGAAGAAATTAACTGTCATTTTCTAAGATTCCAACAGGTACAGAAAGGTAAAAACCCTCTCCTGACTCAGTTTCCATCTGAAGCGTGCCCAAGTCCTGTTTCCCTCCTGATACTCCAAAGAAAATCTGTTTGGACATTTGGAGACTCAAGATAGTGGCTTCTTTTCTTTTGAAATTGTTTTGTTATGTTTATCCAACTATTTCCAATGTTCATTTATTTAAAAAGAAAGGGTGAATTGTGGAGGTACCTCTCCTCTGAAGTCCTGGGCAGAGGGACCCTGCAGTGCATGGGTCTGTCCCTGCTCCCATGTCACGTGTGCCCCATACCAGTTCCTGATTGGGCAGTTTTATTGCCCGGGCCGGGGGAAGAGAGCAGGGTGCCATGACTGAAGGGCTGCCTGGGAACTCCAGCCATGTGGCTGGAGGAATAAATCATCTCTGAACATCTAAAGAATTATCGCTTCATCTTTCCTTCCAGGTTCATCGCTGTCTTATGCATGTTGTAAGGATTCCCCATTACAACAGGTAAAGGAGGGATTGCTCCCTCCACCTGGATTGCTCCTCCCTTCACCTTGCCTTAGAGCAACACTTCCTTTCCCCAGGCCCTCCTTTTCCTCCATTCTGAGCCACTCAGGAGCTGTGTAGAGGTTTGTTGCTGTTCACCAGCTCAACTCTCACCCTGCAGGGCTGACATTGATGGCTTTTTTTTCTGCACGCCAGGTGCTCTCCCAAACTGGAGCTTGCAGAACACCTGCACCTTAGAAATACAGTCATTTTTCCTCCTACTTCTTGAGCCTGGAGAAAACTAAAGAGGGACACCACCATGTTTTCAGACTGCAAATACTTAGCACACATTCCACGTGTAATGAGTATCCTGAACCAATCTCACAGTTATTTCTGTGCTATTTCTTTCTGTTCCTCCTTTTGCTTTCCCACTATATATAGCATGCATATATAAACACACACAGAGATACACACAAAGTTGGAGAAAGAAGTTTACATATTTTTATGCCTGTGGGAAAAACTAAATTCCTTTAGCAAGATCTCCAGCACAAACATGAACATCACCTCTAACTCCCTCAGCAGAACAAATTTTTCTGTCCCACTGTGCAAACAGGTTTTATCAAACCATCCTAGTTTATAGGTAAGAAAATCCCTGAATGCCAAGTCTTAGCACAATACATAGTAACCCGAGGTCTTTCCCTGAGGTAATTCCCACATGCACAAATATGAGTTATCATATTGTAAAGAAAAGTAAGTTTATAATTATTTTATTTTTAGTGAAAGATGCTGTGAAGATTGTTCAGATTTTTTTCAGCTCGGCAAAAGAGATGGGACGTGGGGAAAAGATGCAAGAAGAACAGAAAATAATGCAAAAAGTCCTACCGTGAAGCTGTTGTTGACATTCTTTGTGCTAGATTCTGCCACGCTGGCATCTGTCAAATCCACCTCATCAAAAATAATGGACTGGAAAGAAATTCAAAATCCCAATAAATTCTTAAATCCAATCTATAAGCAGCAGACTCAAAGGGAGTCTACCTAGCATGCTCTATATCACAGCCTTTTATGATTTGAAGGAAAGACACAGCACCAACAACATCAAGGACCTGGAATTCTAGTTCCATTCACTGAGGATCACTCTGACCTGTCTTCAGACAGTGAACACAATGATTTTATTTTTATTAAAGGACTATTTAAAAAGAACACCAAATAACTGTAGGTTTTGTTCTTGTGAAAGGAGACAGTTATATATCTAGTTGACTATCAATATACTAAGCCAGATGCATAGCATCTCTGATTTGATAAATTCTAGCCTTGCTTGTCTCCTCCACGTACTCTTTTAATTCATATTCTCTCCTTTCTATTGATTCAGAGTCCATTCCCTACTAACATGCACCAAAGGGGAAAAAAAAAACATGGAAAAATCAGTATCACAGGTCCACATGATGCTTCACTTCAAAACCAAGGATTTCCAAGTGTGAGGCAAAACACAGGGATCTTTTAGTAGCTACAAAGCCTAAAGACCACTGCTTAAAGAGCTCTTTTCTCTGCTGGGGCTGCCTCACCATTGACACCCATCTGCCTCCAAAGCCTCTCCACTGACTTCCTTCCTTGGCCTCACAGGTACTGTCAGGACCTTACCTTAGCGGTTTTTGCATAGTAGAGCGTTCGTCCTCGCAGCTTAAAGTATCTTCTCTTCCAGCGCTGGAAGGAGCTGGTCTGTTTCATCAGTATCCCCTCTTTTATGACAGTCTACAAAAGCATCAGAGGAGAGGGGTAAAGCATAGATTTTACTGACAGGAACCTTTTCTGCTCCCCCAGCATATACCCATAGGGAAACAACTGCAGCTGGAGACTAATAACCTCAGTGCCCTCTATTGGAAGCATTTCACAGATTTATTCAGCAAAACTGAGCAGCCTTAACAAGATAAAACTCTCATGAACACACAACCCACACTGCAGTGTGGTTTCACCCTTGTCTCTAGTGCTATCATGACACCAAAGAAGAAAAGTAACTTAAAACTGAATGAGCATTTCAAATCTAACAGTGACTCAGGTAGTGTAACAGTTAAACTCACCGAGGTTGGATTTCAGTCACAGGTAATTGCACCTTTCATTGACATCTGATTATGGGCACATACACGGCCAGGATGCCTGTCTCTACCTCCAGCTGTGCCTTGTAAAACTGCCAGCATCCACCTGGCACAGAGGTGGCAAGCTGCAAGTCCAGGGAGTGAAGAGTGAAACCAGAGCAAAGGAGGAGCTATATCCAACTTCAGCATTTGGTATTCTTCAGATAGTCTTGGCCCTGCCTCGGTACTCTCTGGCCAGCTGCCATTTCCCAGGGCTGCAGTGCCAAAACTGTCTATGCACACTGACATTTTTTCTTTAACTGCTTTATAACTAGAATGACATACCAGCATACACAGGCTCATATGCTTGTTCACATACTGTGCATACGTGGGGGTATGGATTTAACCCACACACGCTTCATTCTGCATTGTCAAATACATTTGATTCTTTTACTGAGGACAGGTTTGAATACCAACAGCTACATGAAAATAATCTCAAAAACTGCAGCTCAGAAAGACAAAAGGCAAAAAAGTCAGGGCTGAATGTCCAACCCCAAATTCCTGATTGTAAGTACTGCCTAGGAGCTACAAGCAGTGCTATGTCATGCCTCAGTTTCAAAAGAAACCTACTTCTCTCCACAAAAAAGTTGTAGGCACATACTTCCTGCTGAGAGAGCCAACGCAATAAACACACAGTTAAAACACAGGACACAAATGGTCTGATAATCTTGTGAAACAGGTTATTCTGTATCTTCATGCCAGGAAAATGACACAGCTTTAACATACCAGAGGTCTCAGTGGAATTTGGGTTTGTAACAGTCAGGTCGGTGATAAGGATCAATTAATTCACAAACACAGCACCGAATGGACACTGCCAGGCTACTACAGCACACAAAATAAACACTCTTACTGATCCACAGGGTTTAGTTCATTTTAGAAATCCTTTCCAAGGCATTAAACTTGCTTTTAAAATGCTATATATATTTCTAATGTGCACCTTTAGTTTTTGAAACAGCTGCGGATTTTAACATGTTCCACATACACCGGCCTTTACCAAGCTCAAAGCTTCCTCAAAAATCACTTCAAAAAAATGCTGACTATAAAGAGAAACACCCATCTGACAATATATGCTTCTCTTTTGCTAGACTGAGCCATCCTCAAACTAGCCTGAGAGATCACAGGGTCTAGACCACCACGGTGAAGCCTCTACTCACAAATCAGCCGAGAAAGAGCAGGCTCCACATTCCACCAGATCCTAAAGAGGGCTGTCAGATATAGAAGCCACTATAACCTTCCTCCATTGTGTTGGGAAAGAGAAAAGGGGGACGGCTTTCCCGTCTCCTGGAAAAACATCATCTACCTTGGATCCTGGGCCCTGGCCAGCTCCAAGGTTAGCAAACTCCAAGCCTCAACACTTCCCAGTCTGTTTCACAAAGCCACCTCCACAATGGCAGAAATACCTGCCAGTGCTCAAGCAAACACCAGCTTAGCGTGCTTGCTTCAACTGGGAATTGCCAAACTCCACAGTACTTCCAGCAGAATGAAAAGAGAACACGAAAATGCACAATCGAGGATTAAGCTCCTATAAGGATTTCCAGACCAGCTCCCCACAGCTCTGAAGCAGTCACTGAAAGGTATCTTGGCAGTCATTTTCACAGGACATAGCAGTAGGAATACACTCTAAGAAGCATAAAGTATCTGGGAGCAGCTTTAGGGTCTGGAAGTTAAACACACTATAGCAATACCCAGAAACAAAATGTTAAACCACCTCAGAGCTGGTGTTATGTAAATAATCCAAAATTCAGACATTATCTTAGCTGAAGCTTCAGCACAAGAGAAAATGGAGTGCTGACCAAATGGAGACTGACTAAACAGCATCCCTTGCTGAAAAGACCCTGAAGGCAAGGCCAGAGCTAAAGGCACCAGGAAAGATGCATTCATGCTCCTGTTCTGCCATGGACTTTTTATGAGTTCCCAATTAAGTAATTTTCACTCTGTGTCTTCATCTCATATCTGTCAAGTGGAACAAACAGCACTAGCCAACTCTGTGGAAACCCACTAAAATATATAGTTCTCTCACAACCTCCAGCACCTGAGTATCAAAGAGAAATGTAAAACCCCAGTATTCAAATTACCATGCTAAACAAACCATACATTTCTGCAGCTCATTTTTTTTACAGGAAAGAAAATGGGAAAGTGGCAGGAGATTAAGACAGAAACATGGAGTGATCTTTTGCATTCCCTAGAAAAAAATACATATGAATAAAAAATAAGACAGAGATAGCAGCTACTGAACTCTGCAAAGCCCTGAACCAAAATCAGAGAGGAACTAAAAATGCTGGGGAAGACTTCTGGGATGCAAAGCCCAAAGATACCAAGTCAGCCAGAGGGATGATCAAAAAATAGCAACTTGCAGGAGAAGATTTCAGACCTCTGTTGCTATGCCTGTTTACAGCTATGGTTAAACTGGGGTCAGCCAGAGCCCTTACACACCCCAGGATCAGGCAGCATCACTTTAGCCAAACTCTTGCCCAGCCCACCATCAACGGTAACTCTCAGCAAAACAATGCCTCTGCTTTTCCTCAGCTTCCACCACTCCCGCCTGCCCCCTCACCTCAGTTGGGCTCACTCACCTCTGCACAAGACCTGCATTCCTCCATTCCTCTTTTAAACCTCTTTTTTTTTTTTTTTTTACCAAAAGGCAACACTTGCAGAGGTCACCTTGCCCCACCCTAAGCAGCAGTTTCTGCCATTGCCAGGCTCTAAACTATAGAAAACCTCTCAGCTACCCAGCTCAGACATGAAAGGCCAGAGCAGGAGCACTCGCTCTGCTCACAGCAAACATGCCTCTGGTTCAGCACTGCCCATCTCTGCATGAGAGCAGCCGGGCTATTTATAGGCACTCAGCTCAGCACAGTTTGGTGGGTTTGGGCGGAAATGGCCGGAGATAAGATCAAGATGACTTTATAAAATGGTGCAGACATCACTGCCTTTCTCCTCATCTATTTTGACTTTACAGCCAAAGGACTTGCTACTTGCAGAGGAATGCAGCTGAAGAAAATGAACTGGGGAAAGGACCTGACTGCAAAGTGACACAAATGAAATAAAAGGGAGGAGGTGAACAGCTACTTCTGCTCCCCAGCCTCTCTGCAGATTTTTAATTGAAGATCTACTCTGATCAGATTACTGGGCATGTCATTCATCAAGATAAAAGTGAAATTGCATCTCCCATAATGAAAAGAGAGTGTTAAGTCTATTTTTAGTATCATATATTGGATCCTACAGGAAAAGCTACTGCCCTGAAACATTATGAGATTTGATTATGTGCATCCTATCCAAGATAAATACTAAAACTGTTTGCAGTGGAACTATGCAGACTGTTTTCTTTTCAGCTGAGTCCCTTTCCAGTGTGGTGTTCTGTGGCATGGAATCCATGGGCAGATAACACTATGAAAAAATTAATTTTCTTCTTAGATCAAGCATAAAATGATGTGCTGCTGGTTTCAACACTGACCCTCCTTTTATCATATTGCAAGGTAGTGTAAAAAAGGTTACTGAACAAACCGACAATTTAAAGCAACACAGTACACAGCAGAGAGTCTTAAGAAGTCTGAAAAGATAGACAGCTGAAAGGCAAGGCCTAGGCTATTTCTAGCATTTTAGTACTTATCTCTGGCCTTGAAGAACAGCAACTTCCTGCAGAAAAATATTCAGTTCATGGCAAGCAATACACAACCCTCTCCCCAGCTTTCAAAACTTGCTATTTAGGAAGAGACATAGTATGTTCTCAGATTTGTCCTGTCAAAACGATTGCAGGGTTCAGGCCTAATCCTGAACTGACAAGAAAAAAGAAAAGTTTTCCCGCTGACCTCAACAAAAATGGTTTCAAACATCTCAGAGGACTTAAAAAAAGAACTTAAAAGAGAACCTAATGCTTCACTGTTTCCCCTTCCCACCTTGTAAGAACAAGAAGCCAAAAGAATAACAGGAGCTGCTCAGAAAACCAGCAAGACACAGTTGTGTTTTCAGCAGCACTGCTCATCTGAGGTGTCTCTGCACCCAGTAACCCATGTCAGGAAGTCAGAGACAGCCTACACAAATTTAAGTGCTTTCTACACTGATAACATGAGTGATTCTACTAAAAGTTAGGAAGGATCATGTCAGATTTCAACTGCTTTCAGATTACATCCCTTGTTCTCCTGCACACAGTAGTGCTCACCAAGTGAAACACAGGAGCAGACAATCCTTTCCTGAAGCTTAAACCTATTGCCCCCTTTGGAAGCGGGGCTCTTGATGAAACTAATTTCCTCATCTGGAAAACAAGCCCTATTAGCCAGACTGAGGGTGACTATAAAGCATGTCCTGCTGTCAGGCTAGCAAGTGTCCCTCAGCAGAGGGAGGCTCCAAACCCCGTTTGATAGAGACAGAGGAAGAACAATGCAACTTATTTCACAGCTGAGATCATAACATATTTTCAGGGAGAAATACTCAGTGCAGAATATCTAAAACAAGAATTATGCTCCACTGGCACTTCTTTCCAACCAAGAAAAAGAACTATGTACCAGGTAATAGCAAACTGATTCAAAGCTATCTAAACAGCAACTAAAGAATCCCAAACCCGAAGTTCTTAGTATCTGTATTTCTGTTTTCCATGTGTCTTCAGAATGTAAAAGCTTTAGGACACACACAGTTTTTATTTGTATGTACCATAAAACACTGATGCCAAACAACAAATAATTGACTAAACAAAGCACCAAATGCAGAGAGGAAAAAACAAATACAAAAGCATATGTGGAACTGGGCTATCTTTACAGATGGTTACTAGGGAATTTTACAAGCAGCTGATCCCCAGGGTAAATTAGTATTCTGGGAAGTGATTTTGGGTAAGCCGTGGCAAAAAGGATAGGAGTAGGTCTGCCGGCGCTTAAACACGGCCAGACAGCCTTGCTGTGCTAGAGCAGGTACAAATCTGAGTGCTGTACTTTGTAGTGGGTAAAGCAGCTTTAGTAGCTGGTGTCATAAAAGCTCTCTGTGGCCATAAACATGAAACTAATTAATATTTAGAAATCAAATAAAACACAGTAAATCCAACAAAGAAACTACAGGAATAAATCTAACCAGCCCCACAGAACAAGACAGGAAAGGTCAAAAGGGTAGGGGCTAACAAGATAATCTAAGAGCAACATCTTTCCACCAGACAGTGGTCACACCCTGGAAATGCACTCCAGGAAGTTTGGAGAGGGGAAATCTGATCAGTAAAGCAATTCTAACTATGGGACACACAGAGAACTATACAGATCTATAGGGCAGCACAAGTTAATTACCGCTCACATAGTCCTGTTTGGGAATTATACAGTAAATGCATTTTGCCCTTGAAAAAGTGTAAATGGTATTAAGATTTCTTTCACTGGTATCAAAAGACCAAGATATTACGAGAACTCACAGCAAAAAAGGGACTCCCGAAGAAAAAGAAAAGAAAATCAGAGCTGGAATCAAATGTCGAAATAGAAGCTGGGGCAGTGAGTCAGAGGCCCAACAACAAAAGCCAAGCACTACAGCTAATGAAGGGGGTTACAGCACAGACCTTTCTACAACCACACGCGAAAGCCTGTGAAAACTCTCCTAACTATGATCCTCCCGATTCTCCTCTTTTGTAACCTTCGGCCCTGCTGAATGAGCTGGACTTGGCACACCCAGTCAGAGACTGGGGGGGGAGCAGGGCTGACAGCCTCCCTGCAAATCCAGAGACAGCAGCCTACCCATAGAGTAGCTGAGATGCCACTGAAACAGGAAATGCAAGCTCATACTCCAGATGCGCAGTAAAAAACAGGAGTTTGTAGCAAATAAATACTGAAAAGGCTTTAATTTGCCTCGGCACAGATAAATGGTCAAACACTTCATTCTTCATTAGTTAATGCTGCAGCCAATAAACAAAGAACAGGTCTTTGAACCGGCTTCTTTCAATACCAGGTTCAGCTGCTACTATTATGAACAACTCTCCTAAAGGAAATGTACAGTCACAGACCTAAAGTGAACAAATTAACAAATGAAAACAATTTGAAAGAATGCAAAAATGTATATGGGGAAGGAAATACAACATACAGCATATCAATGCACAGCTCCTTAGTAAAATGAGCTCTGTCAGAAAGCTCCAAGCAAAGTACTTAAAACAGATGAATACTCTGGTCAGCTACTTAGAAGGGAGAATGAAAAACACACCAGTACACTGATTCAGGATGAGTTAGGAACCAGACAACTCCGGGCACACTAACTGCTTAAGCCTTAGGATGCTTTCCATAGGCTCCCAGCATCCTTCCCAAATATATTTATCACAAGAGGGAAACTGAGCAGAAAGCTCCAGTCAAACTATAGCAAAGCTGGAAGATAAGGGCTCAAACCCATGCACCAGAGGTAACTAAAGCCAAAAAGGCAACAGTTTAACAGCTACCTGAAAATTTTGGAATGGAATAAAATTTTAAAGGGTACTAATTAAACATGAGCTTTATACATTTAAGGACAAACATGAAAAGTTTGACTTTTATTTTTTCTACCATCTAAAATTGTATATACATTACTACATCCCTTCCTTGGGCATTTTTCCCATACACAAAAAACATCAAAACATGCCACCTACTGTAAAACCTTCAGGTCTGAGACACGCCTGTCACAAGCTATGCACCAGCACCATGGAATCCTGTCTGAACTCAGAAGCACGTGGCTCTGCTGCTGAGGTGCAGTGATAGAACCTCATTTGGAATCACAGCTTGTACACAGAATCCTCTAATGCTGTAGCCTGTAGCATCACAGCTTAAGTCACACTCTTATTTGTTCAGAGAGACAAGTTACTACCAAAAAAACACATGTCTAAAGCCCCTCCATCCACTTCACCAGCAGGCAGAAGGAGCCAGGCACTCACCATAGTGGGCTGTCAGGGCCATTTGTCATGAGAGTACCAGGCGGAGGAGTGTGACCAATGCAAGCACAGAAGAGCAAATGTAAGGAAAGCACATGCAGAATAGGGCTGCGGATCCCATCCTCACCCTCAAACTCATAACCACCCCATCCTTCTCACACCGCTGAAAGTTATGGAGACCCTGGCCCAGTAGGAAGGAAAAGTCAGCAGAAAGTACTGGTATGAGGACTTCAGGACATGGGAAAGCAAAAGTTATACCTTGAGGAAGAAAACGGAATCCTTTGCCCTTGTGTTGAGGAGGCTGAAAGATAGCTTCCTTCAACTATGTCTGGATTCCCATCACCTCTGCTACTGAATTCTGCAAGGGGCCTTGTTTGGTAGGCACTGGTAGATATAGAGCCAAATCCTCATCCTTTTACTCCAGCTTCAAATTCAAATAGGTTGAGAGCGGAAAGCAGTTTTTGGCCTTTGACCATTTAATTAATACTTAAATATCTTAGAATTTACTTTTATCTCATCTGTAACAATTGTTGTAATCAGATTTTCCATATTTATGTATTAAACAACCTATGCTTTTAAGTTTGGTTTTTTTCCCTCATCTATTTAACATAGTTTTTAAAGGATACTGCAAAGTTTTGTTTTTCCACTTTCCCTGTTTTAATGTCCCACCAATACCTTTGACTATGCCAAGACTTCTTGATTAGCACCAGCAAGAACAAGAAAGATGAGCACAGCCCTGGGAACACCATTTTGTTAACTTTCAGCTGAACAGAAGGGGCTGGTGCAAGTTCCCAGAATACTAATTTTTAATAAAACCTCAATGATAGATCTGTGCATTCTAGACAGTGTTCTCCCCTGCCTCAGCTGAGAGCAGCTCCAAGAGCAGGCAGCTCGCCCTCCCTGTTTTATCAGACATATTTCTGTCATTCAAAGACCACTGAAGGTGGCTGTCCCATAGGGTATGACATTACCTGGAGCTTGCACCACCTGCCTCAGCTCCCAGGTCTGGGGATGCCCTGAGTGATTTAATCCATTTAATACAGGAAGTATGTATCTACATTCCCCCTGTAGGAAACTGCAGGTAGTATCACCTCTCCTCACTACAAAATTATATGGATAAACTTACTAAAGCTTGCAAGACTCAAATGCAATGTGCTCAATGAAGGCATTATGTGATCAAGAGGGCATTTCCTTTCTGAAAAAAGGCAAACCACAACATCAGAACAGTGATCAGATGCAAAACTCTTCAACTTAGCAATGAGACGATGAGGAAACAAAAAGATCTCTTCTAAAACCAAATGAAGCAATCCTAACTCAGAAGTGGTAATGTTGTAGCCATCAAGCCAACCTTCTCCTCCAAATGAGAGCAGACAGCTTTAGACCTCCTCCTCCTGTAAGAAAGTGCTCTCGGTGTCCAGGTGTGGTCCAGGGCCTGCAGACTGCAAGCTCTGTAGCCTGGGGAAGCACTACTTAACAGGGCATGCATGAAAAGCTCATTGCTTTCTGGAGTGTTTTATATAAAATGTGTGAGGAGGGACCACAAACCATGGCAGCTGCTGTGGAACAGTGCTGCTGCCTCAGCTATTCTCCCTTAAAGCTCAGCTACCCCTGGATAACTACTCCCACGGGGCTGCGGTACCAAGCAGAAGCACCTTCTTTCTTTAGGAGACAAAAAAATTCCTAGTGAAACAAGAAGCAATAACCACTTAGTGAAGAAAAAGCAGGGAACAAACTGTTTCAGTGAAGAGTTAATAAAATATCCTTTAAATAATGGTTAGTACATTTGAGATCTTGAAAAAATGTGTTCCAAGAGGAACTAGTGTTCACTTGGGATAGTAGTGTGCTGTGAAATTTCCAATGATGCAGTGCCAACATCGAGGGTAAACCTTAAATTTTCTAGTAACAGGGAAAAAACCCTCTCTATCTCACTTGTGCTTTCTCTTACATATGCAGGTATAGCTGCTATTTCAGAAAGAAATCAGACTGGAATTGTAATTTAAGAAGGTAAAGTTATGCAGTGTCTTACGTGGTATACTGGGTATCCTAATCAGGTAATTTGGAGATAGACATTTCATGGTTTTCATTTATGATCCTGTACTCCTCCAAAGTAAAAACTCAATAACTTTTCCGTAACAAGAGGTTTTGGGGAAAACACTGTAGAAAAAATATAGGGGTGCCGCAAGACTCAGTCGGTTCGGGGTGATTTCTACAGTTCAAGGCAGCTCCTGAAACCTGCAGTTTATTTGCAAGGGTTGTGGGTACAGGAGCTCTGCTTAAGCTGCCAGCCACAGCTTAGAGCATGCCCCAGAGAGAGCAAGAGAGCGTAAGAGTAAGAGTGAAGAGTAGAGAGCTTAAGAGACAGTAAGAGTAGAGAGCATAAGAGACCTAAAAGTCTGGTTACATGATATTATAGCTCTTCTTATACTGAATATGGTAATAGTACAACATCCAATCAGTAGAAGACAGAAATCCTTATAGAATTTACATACAACCTATCACAACTACTACATTACCATACTGTGTTACATTTTAACTCCTAAAAACTATTTTCTGAAACTACTTTTTTTTCCCTGTCACACTGGCAGGGTTTCTCTGACCCTTGGACTTCTCTGTTTGCTGAAGCAGCCTCTTCTTTGCTAAAGACATTGTTCAATCAAGAGGGATTCTCCTTCAGCTGGCTAGCCCATTGTTTTTTAGTTGTACATTAACTGACAGCTTGGTATCTTATATCTCAAAGCTAGCTTTCATTTCTATTTCGCTTACAGGTTTTATATTTTCAGAATCTTTTGCTAAGCAGTCATATTTATAAGGTTTCCCTATTTCACCCTCCCCAACAAAACACTCTAAATATTTGACTTTCATTTTATTTTTAAAAACCAAGCAATCAAACCAAAACATTCATTTGACTCCAATTTTATTAGAGAGAATAATTAGTAGCCTGGAAACTTTTTAGCAATGTGGTCTAAGTAAATCCATGCTCTCAAAACATGCAAAAAAGTTTAATGTTAGCTCTTTAGTTCCTGGAACCTGATCTATAGTTAGAAGGAATGAGAAATGCTACAAGTGCGTGTGGTTTTGTGCTTTGTTTTGTTGTGCGGTAAGGTTTTTTTTAGTTTGGGTTTGTTGGTTTTTGCGTTTTTTTTTTTTTTAACAAGGAAGTAACAGCTGTTGCTTTCATACAGCATCCAGAACTCTCCAGCAGCAAGGCAAACTTACAGTACACCAGTGGAAACAGTGCCGGGAGGCTTTCCAAATCATGTCAAAACAGATGAGTCTGAAGTGCACATGAAACAGAATGTAGATTAAGACAGAAACATTCGTAGAGCCTAAATTCCTACCTTTGTCCTTAGTGCTCAGAGAAGAAACTAGTATGCTCAAGCTGTTAATCCAAGAAAATTCATGTCCTTAAACCTATGCTCAAGATGTTAAGTTTCAGTTCAATCACAAAAACTTCTCTTTTGCAGCAATTCTCTTTTTAGGTGAAGAGTTCCCAGTTTCTACCTGGATTAATGCATAAACCACCACAATTTATGAACATATGAAGCTCCTAAAACGTTAGAAGGCAGCAAAACAAAACCAGAAAGACATTTTAATACGTTTTAGTGAAAGATGCCACAACAGAACATGAATTAAGTCATAAATTCGTGAAAATTCCTTTCTCATTTCTTGCTTATTTCTTTCACAATGTTGCTTTACTGAAATGATTTGCTTCTTATCATAATATTTCTTTCAATACTTGTATTTCAAATTAAAAAAACCTCTCATTTTCCTCCCTCTCATCTCAGGAAACCTTAAAACATTTGCCCTCCAGAAATAAAAATAATACTTCTTTACCGATAAAATGGACATTTTATCTAATAGGCAATACAAGAAGAAACAAAATGAGCTTTCTTCCATTGCCCATGCTGCCCACTATGTCTCTGAGGACTCAGCATAGTATGCTCTGGAAACCTGCACAAAAACCAGGAGAAACATTTTGCTTCCCCCTGTTTTTCTGCCTTTATGCTGCAAGGTGGCTCCAAGACCTCAGGGCTATTCATCAGAAAGAGAATCACAACTTCCCATAGCACAAAAGGCATCACCTATACCTGGTACACAGGACAGAGAAGGGGAAAGCGCTAGTTCAGATACGGAACAGTCTGTCTACTGCAGCATAAAGCTCAACACTAGTTCATTTGTACTGCTTTTCAGAATATAAATGAACCTGACATATCTCTGCTACTTGAGCTAGACAGCTTCCAGTATCCCAGAAAGTTTGGAGAGAGGCTCGCTCTATTTGCAACTCTGGTGAAATATATACTGCAAACTTGTCTTTAAAAGTTCAAGGCAATGATAAATGCTTATAAAAATGAAAATATTACAGAGAAATTGCTTGTGAAAGTAAACAGAACTTAGACTGAACTAGTCTAAACAAGAAGTTCTCCCGATGCCACCCAAGGACGCTGCTGAAATCCTGTCTGGTAAACAGAGAGCTTGACACACCAAAGCTGGAAGGCTGGAAAACCCACAGAGCTGATGAATGAAATGGGAAGATGGCCTGTTCATCCAACCTCCGGCTTTCTGAGGGTTGCAATGTGATGCTGGAAATGAAAGGTCAAGTTCAAAGGAAGAAGCACACTTCATTGTCAGAGCTTATAAAAGGCACCGCGCTCCTTGGTTTCACACCTTCGGCTCCCAGGATCACTTTGGATATTCCTGTGCCTCAGTCCATGCTGAGTGAAAACAAGATGACATTACCACTTCAGCTGGTTCCAGCTGAGGTCTCAACTGCTTAGGAGGTGGGAGCAAAGTCCTGCTGTTACCTCTCCTCACACACATCTTCCTTCTCTTAGTTCATTTCATCTATTTCCTAATTTCTATCCATTCAAAAAGACTTAATCTTAGGTGACCAACAGTTTCTGCAGCTGCACCAACACCAGCCTGAGACCAGAGAGGCACTAAAAGCAGTCCCCTCTGAAGCTTGATGCTGGTACAAGTCTGTCAGGTCTCAAAATGGCTGATCAAGTGCAGCCTCTGTTTCTTGGCCAGCTGAGACAAGAGCGCTCACACTACGTACTATACCTGATCCTGTGAGGCTTTCTTCTTTCCCCATAATAATAATCATTAAAAGACTGTTAAACATGTTCTCCTTATACCTTCTTCTCTGCCTCAAAAATTCTTTCTAGCTAAAAGCAAGTTAGTACCTTAGAACACAGTACTTCACTTTCCAAACACTGAGTCTTCCACTTCTTCCCTTGCCCTTTGCCTCAAAAGGGACAGGTGTTTTAGCTAAAGAGATGTTACCTGTGAGATGTCACCTGCCTTTAGACCCTGCACACCAACACCTCAGTCCTTAAACATCCAAACAATTGTGCTTGCCCACTACTACCACACCAAGCTACTTCAGTCAAACACAGTTGGACAGTCTCTGGGCTCTGAGACAAATTCACTCAAGTTTTATGGTCTTGCAAGCAAGCAAGCAGCTTAAATTTATAGTATTTCTTAGGAAAACAAATGGAAGGACCAGAGGAAGGGAAAAGTACCTTCAAAGTGCTTGCAGCTGTGACAAAGAAGTAAATTCTGAGGAATTCCATAGCCACAGCAGACTACGCACTCAAGCTGTGATAACCGTAAGCTTCCATGGTGATTTAGCTGTACTTACAGGCATGGTCTTAAGCTAACTGCAGCAAAAGATGTGGTCAGAAGAGATTTATATCCTCAGGCCACAGTAAAAGTCTGCCTGCATCTCTTACTGTCACTGATGGACCTGTTCAACAGCTTCTACAGCTTACAGTAGCCTGCAGTCTATCATTCAACAGACAAATTCAGAATTAGGTCTGCCTCGACAAAGGAAGTGAGGTCCTCAAAGTCTCATCAAAACTATGATTACCCACAAAGTTGTCTTTGCTCCTTGCCCTCAGGGCAAGGAAAGAGTATACATGCAGCAGCATGCAGAAAAGACAATGACAAACTAAAAAGACGACAACAACAAGCAATAGAACAAATCAATCCTGAATACCATAATACCTGGGCTTAGTTGGAAAATTTGACACTATTTAGTCAAAGGTTTCCTGCAGGTTAACACACAGAAGGCTTACTAGCTGTAGACAATATCTGTTTATAACCCTTGTTCTTAATATGCTTACGTTTGCATATACAAGTGGCTGATTTCATCTTTTTCCAGCCATGCTGACATGGGAAGTGATGTAAAACAGGGAAAACTATTAAGTAGGGACAGGAGGACACATTCTGCTATATTCAAACAAAAATACACCCCAATGCACCTTTCACCTCAGCATCTTTAACAACCTGCTATAAGCAACAGTTCCCACTCTAGCACTGGAAAAGTTTTTGTATCCCTGCTCTCATCACAAACACCACCATGGAGACAGACTACAGCATCCTTCCTCCCTTTCCACATGAGACCCCTGCCACAGGTGGTGTTAACAAATCCCAAGGTTCATCCCATCTCCAGCAAGAGAAATTCTTAACATTCAGCACTCCAGGTGCAGGAAAAGATCTCAAAAGGCTTGGTTTTTTTTTCACAGCAGAATAACAAACTAGCTTAAGTCACCTGGTGCTACAGCAGGTGATACAGAACATCTGCTTGATACAGAATATCAACAGGTTTTGAAGGCTTCAGGGTTTCCAGGTGTGGTCAAAAGAACCATCTCACAGCCCAGCCCCACAGTGCCTCAGCCCACGAAGCCAGTGGCAGTGCCAGCAGCACCTCACAGATGGAGGAAGCAGCCCCATCATGGTCCTCACATATGACTGCACTTTGTCACAGGGGTTTCACAACTGGGACCAATGCAGCCAAACAATAATGCACAGCAGAACGATGGCAGATCATGTGTCTGAAAACAGGGCAAACCAGCCAGCATGAAGAAGAGCCCCTTGAACAATGCTTCAGACAGTGCGCCATGCAGAAACATTTACTCTCCTTTGATATGAGTACAAGAGAAGCAATACTGAGCTGCAGCACCAGTGCTGAGCGAGCTTTTGCATCCACACAGGTGTACCGTGCTTGTCCATGCTGCAGAGACAAGGTGAGCACAAGGCAGGTGATGGCAGAGTAACTAACCTGATATTTCTAAGCAGAAATATATGACACAACAGTCCAAGAGTTACACAGGAGCTTAATGGCTACAAAGAAAAATCATGCTGCTGTAATAAAAATAGTACAGAAAAGGGAAACTCCCCATGGGTGGTTCCCAGTCTAAGGTTGAAAAAAAACCTTCACATCTTCTCTTACAGTAACAATACAGAGAAACTACAGTTTTGGTTGTAGTTGCAGAATGTTGTTACTGCCCCTAAAAAACAGTGTTATTGCTCTAGGATGCACCACAGAGGGGTAAAATATGACTGGGCCATGGCAATCTGGGTGGAAAGAACTGTTACCTTACCAGGAAGGCAAAGCAGGACAGACAAAGACGGGAACAAAGACTAACCAGCTGTAAGATCACTGCTTGACCAGACAGAAAGCCAAATATAGCTAAATAGCTATAGAAAGGTAAAACAGCATAGTGCAAGTTGGGGAAAATTAGGATGCAGAAAAAGGATGGGAAGATGCTGAGGAAGGCACACACAATGACTGCAGGAAATAACAATGAAGGCTACACCTTCCAAAGCAGAGCTCTGATGATGAGACAGTGACTTGTGCCAAGTACAATAGGACCATGGAGGAGAGAGGTGTTGGAAGGTGAAAATGGAACAATGTGACAGGGATCTCTGGCTGGGATGTACAGAGGTTCTCAGGAAGGCATGGGCAGGTGAGTAGTGAGCGCGTGGCAATACTGACATGGGGAGAAAAGGGGAGATGCAGCCTCATGGAGTGAGGATGCCCTTAAGCATTCAAATACCAGGTAAATGGGGCAGCACTAGGGAGTAGAAGCCCAAATCTGACCTCTATGATTCCAAGAAAATATTACAGGGAAAGTCGGTAAAAGGAAGGAAAGGAGTAAGACAGGGTCCTGCTGAGCCTGGGTACACGGATCACTGAGCTGGGAAAGCTCCCTGGAAGGTCTGAACACGGGTACTGGGGAGAAGGCAGCCTAAGGTGGGCTACTGGGGAGGGGAACTGGAGAGGTTCAGAGAGGTGGTTAGGGGATTGCACCTGCCGGGGGGTCGGGGGCAACTCCAGGAGCCCCTGAGGGCAGTTTGTGGGGCGCTGGCAGACGCTGAAGGGCATTTAGGAGGCAGCTGTTACCGGGCACGGGCAAAACAGTTCATTATGGGGATCCTTGAGGGGCATTTTGGGGTCCACAAGAGCCTGGAAAGCTGTTGGGGGTGTTGTCAGGGGGTCTCTGCTGTGTGGATTGCAGATCGCCAGCAGGACCCTGAGGCTGTCACCGAAAATGACGGAGTAAATAAAACTCTCCAACATAAACACTAGTTGTTACAATTAAAGATTTTCCCAACAGGGGGAAAGGGGGAAATGGCCGAGTCCTGAGGGGCGCTTTGGCGGATGTGAGGTGATCACCGGCAGATCCCTGAAGGGTTGTTGTGAGGGGAGAGCAGTAGGATGTGTAGGGGGTCTCCAGTAGCTCCCTGAGGGACAGGCTCGGTGGCAGGCCGCCAGGGAAAGCTTCGGGGATCTCTGGTAACTCCCAAAGCGGCGGCCCGGGCTGTCGGCGGCGCGGACCGTGCCGGGCGGGAAGGAGAGGCGGAGGCACCGAGAGCAACGCGAAGGCAGCGCCGGCGGCAGCGCCGCCAGGAGCCCGAGGCCCTGCCTGCGGCCCCCTCCCGCCGCACGCACCTTCTGGCGAATCTGCCCGGACGTCGAGACTTTGCGGATGAGCTTCTGCAAGGAGCCGGGCTCCTGCTCCGGCTCGCTGTCCGACGACTCCTCGGGCGCGGCGCCGGCGACCGCCTCCGGCTGTGTCTGGTCAACCCCCGCCGCCGCCATGCTGCACGGACCGGCGGCGCGCCCGGCGCCCCCTACCGGCCCCGCGCGCGCGGCGCCCCCCAGCGGCGGCCGCGTCACAGGGCG